>JAVDPK010009771.1:8064-18360 GCA_034780415.1 Cichlasoma orientale
AAAAAAAAAAAAAAAAAAAAAAAAAAAAAAAAAAAAAAAACATTAAACAAGTATTTGAATACTTTCACTCTCACCATATCCGGAGTACTGGCTATTGGAGGCCCTTCGTCCTCTGCCGCGGCCCCCATAGGTTCGAGAAGTGTGGAGTGAATTGGTGCTCTCATCTGTCAGGTAGCCTTTTTCCCGCTCAACACCAGGGCCCCCGGTTCGGCCGGGAGGTGCACGGTACCCCACCCCAATCTGTCGCAGCTGTTCATCAATCTGCAAGCGCTCAAGGCGCAGCTGCTCCACTTCCTACAGGATGGGGACAGACAGACTGCATTTTAGAGCCTGTTCCTCTGTGCATGGTTTACGGTAAATAAAAACAAAGAGAAATTAAAGGTCGAAACAAAAAAGGCAGACAGAACTCGAGATGTTTTATAATTAATTAAAAAAAATAGTGCCTAAAAATTCTGGGCCTACAACTTCCATCAGCTGTGGGCCTTGGTTTGTTGTGGGCTTCTTAATGAGGCTACCACTCACCACTAAATGGCAGCAACGTGTAAAGTTCACCCTGAGCGTTCTCACAGAACACCCACTTGTGTTGAAACACCTAGTGATTTTTAACAGATGGACTGGCTCACTGAGATAAACATTAGTTTATAGTCAAAGGTTGAATCAGCATCTGTATCTGTCAACACAGGCATGGCTGCCATCCATTAGTCTCATTTTTTTTTTTTTTTTAAACCAAACTGCTGTTGACACAGGTGTGCCTTGAAGGACAAAGTAGAATTAGTGTTTGAATGAAAAATGCCCCCCTCACATTCTAAATCTCTAAAGGGTAACAAAGAGCTCCACAGTCTGCTTGCTCAGATGTTCTCAGCCTGTTTAAATCACAGATGCCCACGTGGTTTTGGAGAGATTATCCAGTGGGTTAACTCTCCGTATCATTTTGCTGGAGATGCTACCACAAATGTGACAGCCAAATAAACAACAGTCTCTAACAAAACCAATTTTAGAGTAAGGATGATCTTAAAGGTATCAGTTTATCACATTTGATGACACCTACAATAAATTGTCAAAACCTTTTTTTAACATGAGCCTTTTGCTTTTTAAATAGAGATGAGAGGGCATTAGTGTGTAAAGGCAGTTTAGAGGTGGGTGATCTAGAGTAGGATTTGGGGAGGGGTGTCTCACTTCACCGTGTGACAGCTGTCTCCACCAATGACAGCTGAACCTCAAGGGAAGCGTGAAGGAAGTGAGGAAGGACAGGAGGGGGTGGTGGTCTGATGCTATTTTTGAAAGCTGAGGGTCCAGATAGCTGGTAATCTATACTCAAGCATACCCTTCACCCCATCCCGCAGAGAGGGGCTATTTATAAAAGCACATGAGGTAAGGGCAAAATGAGGAGCGCTCAGCAGCTTTCCTCATGTGGTGCTGGGCAGTTGGGAGACAGGTGACGAATGTGAAGTGGTGTGCCACATGTGCCTATTCTAACATCCCAAAGAAGAAGTCTCTCTTCTGGTAGTAAGTGAACACATGGATACAAATGAACCAGAAGTGGCAGAGACAGAAAAAGCACTTCTATTTTTTTTTTCCTCTAAGTTTTATGTTTTTCGAAGATTGACAAACTACCAGAAAAAAAATCTAAATCAAAAACAAGAAACAGTGCTGCCATCTATTGGTAAAAATGAAAGACTGACTAACCTGGAGATAGGACACGTGGTACTCCAACAGAGCCTGAGCGTTGCTGATGTTCTCCTTTGTTCCCACGAACACAAAGGGAACCATGCCCTGATATAAAAGCACAGAGAACAAGGAGTTAAGAGCTGAGGGCCTTTTTTTTTTTTTTTTGGAGGAAACAGATAATAATCACTTTAAATATTAATCAGCCCCACAAACTGGGAGCTACCACTGACTTGGAAAAAAATTATAAAAGGAGCAACTGCATACTTAAATTGTACACTCAACAGGAGCATACCAACCCAGACAACAGATGGCTAACAAGCCCAATATAACCTATATGCTGTGCAGTGGGCTGTGTGTGGAAAACAAAGTAAACTTGGTGACATAACAAGAGACAAAGCAGCAGCAGAACGAACAGAGTCAAAGCAGAGAGCACATGGGACGTTTGCAGGCTGCTGCAGTTAAGTAGCTTTGCTGTTTGGAGAGAAGAGGAAAGGGGATAGTGGAAGGGGTGAGGGTTGTTGGGGTGGAGGGATGAGGGGGTCTGGGAGGCCAGCCGATCGGTCCATTCACCTCTTTGCTGCTGGCAGTGTCGTCCCTGCCAGCCCCCTGCCTGCCTACCTCCTCGCGCGGAAGCTTTTTGTCGTTGTCCCCCTCGATCCTGACACGGACCACGCCCGACTTGTCCACAATCTCCTGGATGACTTTGCCGTTCTTGCCGATGACTTTGCCTGTACAACGGTGAAAGAAAAAAAAAAAAAAAAGTTGGTAATAAGGAAAATACAGTGGTGACGAAGCAGAATGTCAGCAACAAAAATGAACTCTCAGGAATGTTATGTTGCTCACTCACCTACAAGGTTCCTGGGTACCTGAAAGTAGTCTTCTTTGAACTCCAGATACTCTCTGGCCTGTTTCACTGCCTCTGGGGTCTGTAACACAATAAGCCATATAACTGAGCAAGAACCAAAATACCCAGGACATATAGACAGACAGACCGTGTCTGCAGGTATAAGGAAGTTAAACCTTTTTAATACACATCCAAAATGAAAACATACACATTGATATCCACCAAAATTAAGGCAAAACATCAGTGGACTGCTGCCTGTTAAGAAGCCAACCAAAACCTCAATCCCCACACAATGGGGATTTCCCCATTATGTTTTTTTTTTTTTTTTAAATTCAGCTTCAGTGTGTTATTCTGCACTAGGAAATTTGACTGCTTCCTAAGTATCAGTTAAAGCCTGTGCTCCTGTGGTTCTTGAGCAGTTCAGCTGCTTTAGCCAGAACTCTGGCAGCGGGTCTGTGTTTGTCCATCTTTGGTTTCACCATCACTGGGAAACTTTTGTTGTAAACTAACAAGTTGCCATCAACTATTGCCTACTGTGCTACTCTGCCTTTCTCATCTCTCTTATACACACAGTGACAGCTGCATGCACAATTCTAGTGACAAGAGGTACAATTAGTGCAAAATACAACTCTCATACTGAGCTGAAATGAAAGAGGGCACATTAATTAGGTAGACAATGTAACAAACATTTGTTTCATTATTTTTATGTTTTTATATATACACATTTATACATTTTCCCCAGTGGCTTCTTGAGCAGACAGGGGTGACCAGCAAAGGTAGGGTTAACATTAATTGAGTTTAAGACTCCAAATCTGGATAGAAAGAAATGCTGTGCAGTCAAACGTTAATATTCTCAATCCATTTGTCATTACACTAAAATCTTTCTAATTCTCTAGACTTAAAAAAAAGAGGATGTTTGATGTCTTCATCTTCAGGGCATAAGCCTCAGCTTATTTTTTTTATAAGACAAGCTACAACCAGTAAGTCAGCTCATTCAGCTAATTAGCCTATTGTTGCTGTCTTCCACTTATGAAAACAGCCTGAATGGTCAATGGAACAAATAATAAGTTTTAAAATAGTAAAAGAGAAGCAGATAAATGGTAGGGCCTTTTCTGTTCTCAGTTGTTCAGCTGATATCTATCCAAGCCAGTGAGTGTCATATGTAAACAAAGTTTGTTTCTCCTGCTGGTTCAGCTCTCTGAAATGTAGCAGTTTGCTCCAAAAACAGCAGCAGAAAGCCTCATTAAGCAGCATACCTCTCCATAGATCCTGAACGTGCAGCTTTCCTCCTCCAGTTCGATAGCTGTGACACCTGGCACCTTCCTTGCTTGCTGGATGTTGGCACCGTGCGAGCCAATGGCGAGGCCCATCAGGTCCTCTCTGACCCTCACCTCCTCTTGGTATGCCGATGCTAACTGCTTACTTGTCTAGAAGAAGGGAAACACACAGTTGCTTGCCAAAATGGATAGCTGCGGTTTAAATGACCAAATCATCCATAGTTGACAGGGTGTGTACAGGGGTAGGTCTGAAGAGCATTTTACCTCCAGGTGTTTGGTGGCTTCTTCGTTTCGGGACATTAACATAAGCTTGGTACGGATGCTGCGGAAATGCATGTCGCTCAGAAGAGCTGCACGCTTTACTGTGGTTTCATTTGTAGACTGAAGACCAAACACACACACACACACAAAAAGCAACAAAAGTTCAGCATTAGGTAAATCAATACAATGAAATAGGTATTGTATAGACAATATAGACACTATAGACATTCAATGCATTGAGCAAGCAATGCTTTGAAAATCCTGTTCCAAAACCACAACAGAAAATCATCCGGGATGTGTCGTGCATGAATAAGAGCCATTCAAAGAGTACTGAATTAAAATCTGGGTTAATTCAGCAACACTAAAGATGTTGGCAGATGTCAAACTTCCAGGGGAGAAAAAGAAAAAAAGCTTTTTCACAGCTTATTTGAGGCCATATTTTTAAGTGACCTTTGTCCCACAACACATGCAGTTAGTGAGGTTAGGTTAATTGGTGATGCTAAATTGCCCATAGGTCTGAGTGTGAATGGTTGTCTGTCTCTGTGTGTTGTGTCCCCTGCCTCTCATCATATGTAAAAACTTTCCCACTTAAATCTTTTAATAAGTGGTGCTGAAATTTCTACAATGTCTTAACCTGAGAAGGCCAAAGTTTCTCTTTGCCAGCATAAACAGGACGTTCGGCAGCACTCACTGAATTGACCAATACTCAGAACAATAGGAAAGTCCGAAGAACTCAGTGAAGATCTAAGGAGAACTGCAGATTTACACAAGTTGGGAAGATCTCTTGAAGGCATTCAGATGTTATTCAGATGTGCCACCACATTGCCAAAGGAGATGCGCAACATATGGACAGAGTATTGGGCTACACCTCTTTATCTCTGAATTCAGGTATTTTCAGTTCCGCTGACATAAATGAATTCAAAACAAACAAACAAAAAAACAAGCATCTATCCAAACATCTGGCTTTACAAACATCTGTGAAAGAATGGGTCATGCTAAAGAGCTTACTGGATTCAAGCGTGGCACTGTAATAGGATGCCACAGTTGTAATAAGTCAGTTTGTGAAAATTTTTCGCTCGTAGATATTCCACAATCAGCTGTAAGTGGTATTATAGCAAAGTGGAGGGATTTAGAAACTACAGCAACTCAGCCACAAAATGGCAGCGTATGTAGCTGGTCCAGTACTTTTGCCCATATAATTTCTGTGGCTCGATCTGGATTCACATCTGTCCATCTGCACAGTAATTCCCTGACGTTTCACATTTGTGAGTGAGACTTTTTGCAGCTCATTTCTTCATGTGATGATATGAAACAAGGCCATTAACTTGATAGCGAGGTATCTCCCAGCTGAAGTGTGTGTGTTCAGAGTACTTACCAGCACGATGAGCTCGTGTGTTTGGGCACTATAGAAGATGCAGTTGGCTCCGATTGCTTTCCTGAAGTCTTTGTGAATGTTGTCGTTTGCACAGCTGTCAATAAAACAATCCACAGGAGAGTTGACCTCTTTCTTTATCTGGCAGCACTGAACCACCATAACATGGCTGGCTGCTGACTACATATGAGAACCTTAAGAAAAGTGTTTGGATGTGCAAAAGCATCAGTGAAGGAATATCTGTGTATGCAGCTGCGTAAAACTCACATGTCCCTCAGGTCCTCTGGGACGGGGATGGGGATCTTGTGGAAGGTGTTTCGCGAGGCAGGGCTGTTGGGGTTTAGTGGCCTGATGCGCTCTGACGTGACTATCTCGTTGTATGTGGCATCACATGCCGCATATTCAATCACATAGAACTGAAAAACAGCACAGGAGATACAGATTTTTAATAATGTAGACAAAAACACTGCTATGCTCAGTTTTATAAAGCTTTGCTGGAGTAACCGATGTCTCAAGATGCATCTCCGCTTCATTCTGCTAACAAAACCACAATCAGGTGCTACTTTCTTCTATTTCAGAGTATATGTAAAATGAAACGGAAGAAGACGTGTGAGAGTAAAGATAGAGAAGAACATTATAATGAGCAGGAAGAACCATGAAAGAGTGCGGCAGCAAGATGAACACTGCACACTCCATGCTGAAAGGACTGAATTAAAGCCATCAGTCAATGCTAGACATTCCTGCAGGCTCTTATCAGACTGTTCCAAATAACAGCACTACACCACCAGCAGCAGCAGCAGCAGCTCCCTTGGCACATTAGCCCTGCATAGCTGTCCTTTCCATATCCCACTGACCCACTATTCAACCTGCAGCTGGTGCCTCAGAGTCCGAGTTGCTTGTAATTATCTGAAATTTTTTTTAAAAGACGAGTCCCGTGCAAATCCACTTTGACACAACAGGTCAGGGCAAAGAAGACGCACAAGTGAATGGGAAAGGTAATTTGAAGGTACACTGTCAGAGTCAATTAGGACAAACTCTTTGAGCTCATTACCCAGCAGTGCTTCCAAATACTGGCCTGTATTTATTTTACATAGAGCATACTGCAGTACTCAGAGCTCCATAAAGAGTTACCGGGAGTACAGCACAACACAGAGGCAAAATGAAAGATGACTGCTTAGCCTCTATTACGATTAATAAACACTGAGACGAAGCTGGCCTAACTGGATTTTATCACCCCTGCGTGGTATCATCTTCTCAATTATGGTAGTTCCCTTCAACTGAACGGTTCCTGAAATTTAACCCTCAGGAAATCTAGTTTTTGGGTTTACTCACTTATTTCACTTCTTCAAAGATTTGCTCTCAGCAAACGCTTACCTCTCCCTTCATCATTCTGACCCGTGCCAGCCACCAGCCGCATGGCTCCTGTTCGTTGGCCCTGGAGTAAACCTGGAAAGAGACACGGTGAATGAACGCTGAACCACAGACAAAAACCGAAAACAGTTACGCTCTCGTTAACTGTGCCTCAAAAATTTTCAGAATACCAAATACTGTAACATCACCTTGAAAAGAGAAGATGGTGTTGCTTAACTTTAAATGGCACTAACTTAACCCACAACACCTCAGCCCTACTGGCTGGTTAACAAAAAAAAAAAAAAAAAAAAAAAAAAAAAAAAAAAAAAAACACACACCTTAATGAAGCACTTGGCTGAAAAGAGCCCACAGCTTTAATTCCCACTGCCACAACTTTAAAACATTTTTGGCACATCTCGAAAAACCTTCCCAAAACTATTGCAACAAGACATTCCTGGTACTTTTTATCTTGAAGCCACATGCCCTTAAACTTGTATTTTCATAAGGAGGGGGGAGGAAATCCTAATGCTAAGTAGACACAAATGAGATGTCTCTAACTGGCACATGTCTCACTTATGGAGACGTCTCAAAACAAAATCAAATTTAAACTTTTAAATGATCTGCAGGAACCCTGAGTAAGGGTCTTTTCCCCCCTAATGGCTCCGGATTAGTAAGATCACATTTGTGACAAACATTCAAGGGTGCAGCCTGTGCCCTAACAATTTCACTCCGTACAAAGGATGTGTGCCGTCAGCCTTCCTGCATCATTTTCAAAAATCAATGCTTGTTATGACCTTTTTAAAATGTTTAAATGATGCATTATGCACCTGTTCAATAGTTCAATAAATCCTACCGCACAGTATTTGATGCTTTTCATACAACTTCCTGTTTGTTTCCAGTATTGATTATTTTAGAAATCAAGTATTCCATCGATTAATAGAGTAATGAGATGAAAAATACCTTTGTCTTATTAAAGAACAATGATAAATATTCAAAAGAGAAAAACAGGTACTTTAAAATGAACTGCTCATTGGTTTCCATTTCAGAAATTGCAGAAAAGTTCTCAAATGCAAAAATAATCACAAGTACATTAAAATAAAATAAGGTATACGTATAACCTAAGCTCAGGCATAAAATAAAAGCCTTTACTTGTAGACAAAAAAAAAAAAAAAAGTTTTGACAGTAATGTATTGCCTGGATGAAGCAGATTGGGTGCGCGCGTCTGTATATCATATTTTATATTAACTACCCATCCATTTTCTTCTGCTTATCCAATCTGCAGAAATAGTGTTATCAAAGCCTTGAGATAAATATGGTCTAGTACACCCCATGCCCCCTTTACACTCAAACCTGGTTGCTGCAAGTATCCCTGCAATAAAAAGTGGGACAACTGCTGTCAGCCTTCAACAGGCTGCCTATTTTAAACACAGAGTCAGACTAAAGTTAACAGTTCATCTGCACACAAACTCTTATTTTAACTTCTGCAGCTTGTTACTGTAGATGTTTGTAAAACAAACAGCGGTGGATGGGAGAAGCTGAAAGGTTCTCTTTTCTTCACGTTGGAGCTTGTCGATCAGGGGGTTTCATTAAACGCTCCAACTTTTTTTTCCAGTGAAGGTTTTAATGGCGATTACAGTAACAAGCGCTGTTTTGGTGGCTAGAAAAATGTTTTCTTTCACGCCACCTGAGCTCGTTATCTCTGTAATGGTTCCACCTCTTCGCTCTTTGTATGTAAACAGACTCTGGCTCCACATCAAACTATTTACATGACGACAAGTGAGCGCTACAGAATTGTATACTAAACAAACCGCCGAAGCAAAAAATGTGAACTGAGGATTTTTTAATAATCAAGTTATTTTGAGTTACTCAATGAATTGTTGCAGCTAAATGATTCCAGCTACTAGTTTCACTTTGGAAGGAACGGCTTCTTTCGTTGGGTGTTGGAAGTGAATATTTGCCTTGCAAAAAGGTCAAAAACACTCCAAAGAAAAAATGCTTTCATTAGGTCTGAACACAACACCCACAGCAATATAAACATATAATACATTTTATATACACAATATATTTTATATTTGACATACATAAAAAAAATTAATATTTTCCCATGAATCAAACTTCAGGCTTTTTCAATAAGCCACAGAAATCCTGGATATGTCTGAAATCACTCATCATTACAGTGGACTATATGATCATATACATGATACAGTGAAAGAGAACAGCACATTACATAAACTACAAGTATTTCCATTTAACGGTGTGAAGAAGAAAAAAATCAGTGTGATCTAAATTGTGTATTTATCAAAGAAATGCATGTTGGTTTCACTTATTTAGCTGATGTATAATAGTGTGAGAGCAATGACAACTGTGCTGAGAAAATGATCCAAGTTGTGTACAAAAAGGTTTTTTTTCTCCTTTACTTTTTGCTGATGAGTTCATCCTTGACACAGAACTCACTCTACATGAAGTAATGAATGGAGTAATGAATAAGTGAATTTCAGACACAGCCATGATTTCAAATGACAGTTGAAAAGAAGTATTGCGAATAATAATCTGTTGAGTGCAAAGCCAGGCCTTGAGACATAAGGTTGAAGAAAATTCACGAGTATGAGCTGAGTCAGACAGATGCAAAGTGGCAGGCCTCACCTCCACCTCCTCTCCTTCACCAATTTCCTTGTGGTAGTCGGCTGGAGGAGGCAACCGCACATCACTGAAGGGCAACTGTCTCTCTGGCTGCCAGCTGTGGCGAGATGAGGGAGACAAAGCACTTGTCAGCTTACAAACAATCACAGGTAGCAAAATGAAACACTACTGCACGGCTGAAGCTCTAAGTCATGTCATACTGGGATTGTAATGGCATGGGTAAATATTACCCACTCACTGCTGTGCAGCACATTTACAGACATACCAATAATAAACATTTCAAAGGTTCATTAGGTTTAATGAGGAACTTCAAGAAACTGGTCAGGAAGTGGAAAAGCTCTCCCTTTACACTCAAGGAGAATTTGAAAATGACTCGGAGCCGCATAAAAGTCAAAGATTTTCAAAAGCGGAAGCTTGAGATTAATACATAAAAGCATCTTTATGCTTATTCAATTTGATCTCTTATGTAGGTTTTTCATTTGAGGGCGTCCATACACCTTTTTTGCGTTTGTAAATGGAGACATTTTGTGGACGGAGCTTTACCGGTGGCAGAAATGAGCAGTCATGCTTTAGCGTATCATCAAAAACTAAACATCTACATGAAGGGGGAAAAAAAAAAGGCATACAAATCTCTAAATGTATACATTGTGTACTCTAGTCGTGGCCAAAAGTGTTTCCAGATTTTTTCTGGGTTTTTTTTAAAACACAAATTGCATTGCATTTGGCAAAAGGACATAAAATGTAGCTGTACTACACTTAAGGCGCATTTCCATTTGGGACGGGTCGGAGCGGGCCGCATCGCTTCGTGGCTATTCGCTACGGGCGTGTTGTGTTTCCATTACAATTGAGGACCACCACAGTGTGGGTGGAGTCGATATAGGCGC
>JAVDPK010009861.1:0-18351 GCA_034780415.1 Cichlasoma orientale
GTGTGTGTGTGTGTGTGTGTGTGTGTGTGTGTGTGTGTGTGTGTGTGTGTGTGTGTGTGTGTGTGTGTGTACTTGTAGGAGGGTAGTTATGTGGGAAATTTAAGCATCTCTCAGCCACAGTCAGTTAAAAGTGAAAGTAAAGGTTTGGCTGCAGAGCTCTTTATGGAAATACTGATAACTTCATTAAATATGACTGTACTGTGTTCAGAGATCATTACTGCGACGATGGATGATGGAGCTCTGGTACATAGCTTCCTTCTAAGTGTCTGCATAGGCAGGTGTAGGCATATCACTGCCAATTTAGCCGGCATGTTTATTTTATCAAATTTGAAATGGACACAATGACTGCAAAACACACAATCAAAATGTAATGCAAGTGTGTCTGAAGATAGACTGTGTACTGAGGAGGCAATGTGACTCATGTGCAGTGCTGATCAAAGGTGGCCAAAAGTGCGTCAGCAGCAAATAGATTTTGTAGGAGGTGGATGATAAGAAGGTTCTAATGACTTAAGTCATTGTATCATTCCCTTTATTGTACCACTCAGCCTGTTGTGAAGCCTTCATCACTCCCATCTGTAGACCATGAGCTTTTTCAGTAAATGAGACTTCTGTGCAGCACCTTAACTTGCTAATAGATGACATTAAAAAAGCTGAAAAAGCCACTGTCTGTGCAACATGTAGTGTTTCTGTGCTGGAATTACCGGGTGCAAAGTACAGGATATATTAGTTAGTTTAGTGGTAATTAGATGAAACAAAAACCTATCTAGGTATAAGCATCATGTCCTTGTAATATCCACTTGTATCACTGAAAGGTCTTAAAATCCTTTTTTGTATAGAGCATCTCTGGAATGTGGGCATACTATATAGTTAGGTCCATCATTCAGTCAGTCCTTTAGCCACCATCAGCTGCTGCTGCTTGTTGTTGGCCTTTCTGCATTCAGTTTTGTCTTCAGTAACTGAAAAGGACGCTCTATTGGGTTTGGATCAGGTGACTGATGTCCAAGAATATCCCATTTCTTTGCCTTGAGAGACTCTTGGGTTGCTTTTGCGGTTTGCTTTGGCTCATTATCCATTTGCACTGTGAAGTTTTGCAGCATTGGCTGGATCTGAGCAGAGAGTACAGCCCTGTACACTTCACAATTCGTCCTGCAACTGTTCAGGAGTCACATCATCAATAAACACCAGTGACTCGGTTCCACTGGCACCCATACATGCCCATGCCTTCCTGTTCTTGAGTATAACCAGTGGTTTGCACCTTTTCTGCTCTCTGATAAATTTATTTCGGTTCTTCAGCCTAATGATGGCCTCCTTACTGACATCTCTTTGGGCCTCATGTTTAAAATGACAGCAAAAAGCAATAAAACACAAATTCCACTCTGGTGGTGCTGACGCAAAACTACGAAAACTCAAATTATGGACCTGAATGGCTGTGAGGTGAAAATGCTAAAATCACATCTAAGTTAAAATGCCAAAGGTTTTAGTCGCACTACTGTACACACTCCTTTTTCAGATGAGCAACTAGTATTCACATTGACTCAAGTTCTGTAATCAAGAGGTCAGCTGTTTTATCACTTAATTTGTATACCATTAATTAAAATAATTTAATTTGTATGTAGCTAAAAAAATAAGTGTCAATGCTTTCACAATTAATGCTTAAATTATTTTTAGTTTTTGCTTTTGCTTTTTAAACTCTTTAAATTTCATATTGTGCCTTAATAGTTATTATCAAACATATTTGCATAATGGTATTTTGGGCAACCTGCAAAGTCAAGATCAGGGTCAATTCTGGCAGATCAGCTGACTGCAACACCAGCTCACATTAGTTGATATCCCGTTATGCATCCAGATGGCTAATCATCTATTTAGGTCACCTTACCCTGCCAAAAATTGCTCAGCATTTGCATGCTGCTTTGCAACCCATCTTTGCCCCAGCTCCTCCATTTAATATTGTATCTGACTTTATTAGTATCATATCTGTTGTCTGCTCTGTTTTGTATTGAACTGAGCTGCTCTTCAGGGGCAGCACAGTGGTGGTCCACAACGTTTCTTTTGTCCTGTCTCCCTCCCCTCAGCCCCAACTGGTCATGACAGATGGCTGCCCCTCCCCGAGCCTGGTTCTGCTGGAGGGTTCTTCCTGTTAAAAGGGAGTTTTTCATTCCCACTGTTGCCAAGTGCGTGGGATCTCTCCGGGTACTCCGGTTTCCTCCCACAGTCGAAAGACATGCAGTTAACGGGGTTAGGTTAACTGCTGATTCTAAATTCCCCACAGGCATGAACGTGAGTGTGAATAGTTGTCTGTCTCTCTGTGTTAGCCGTTCAACAGACTGGCGACCCGTCCAGGGTGTACCCTGCCTCTTACCCTATGGCAGCTGGGATAGGCTCCAGCCTAGATGGCTGGATGGGACCAAGGGGATCCAAGAAAAGCCATATTGTCAAATATAAATTACTGCAGATAGATTTATTACATAAGAGTACCACAAACTAAATCGCCACATAGTAAAATTCTGAAAATTCAAAAAACTGATATCATATTAAAATGTAATCATTTTATGAATTTTATTTTTCTTTTTGTTTCACAAGAACACACATTTGTTTTCTACAGACACAGTTGGCTTGAAGAGATAGGAATCATTAAGCAGATGAAATAAACTAAAGACTCCGCTCCCTTTTTATGAAAGCAAATATCTGTTAATAATTAGCTCTTCAAATTCACCATGCCTGCTGTTTAAAATGACTTGAGTGAACATGGCAGGAATTTGCTTTACTTTGGCCCCCTGAGGCTGACAAATAGCATCATCACAATTGGATGCCTGCCAATCAGGTTGTGAGCACATTAATTATACACAGGACACTGGCTGTAATGTAATGTGTATTTATGCATTTAAAAAAACAAAAAAACAACTGCATTTACTTCTCTTAACTGTCCATTGCTTTCCTCAACTGTAGCCTGTCATGTTTGGACATTTTTCCTGTATATGAAGTGTGTGACATTTGTGCATGCTGTACGTGGGCTCACACTGAAGACGTTCTCTATGAAAAATCCAATCACTTTAATGCGCTGCCAATTCAGATTGCCAGGAAATATAATCACCCTTCCATATCAACCATTACTCATCTCCTCCACTCTTGATTCCTGTCATTGTTATTTCAGATGCGCCTCTCATTTGAGCCAGTCTGCAATAGCCCACAGTGAGTCCCAGCAGGAAACGTTTCTATCAGAGTCAACAATCAGTGTTAAATACAAGAAAGCTTCCACACAGTTTGAAACAAATGCAGACATGTGCAGCAAAGATGAGCATCCGGCAAGTATGAGGAAATGAAATCACTGAAATTATTTTGATACTGTTGGGAACGAGCCCCCAGTTGGGTACCATTAAACCACTGCATAAGAAGATGTTGCATTAAGATGACATAATTTAAAGAACGCCGCCAGTAAATCATGCCCAAAAAGTGATGGTAGTGTGTTTTTTTTCCCCCCCCGAGTAAAGTTACTGTTGCTAATCCCTTCACACAACCAGACATGTCATGTCTTCATAACATATTATGGCTCAGTCACACTAGAGTAAAAATTCTTGTGATTAGAGGGTATTTTTAAAAAATGTTTTGCAATTACAACCGAGTAACTGCAGCAACCACATCTGATTGCATGGTGATTACACAGGTGGGAGGCAACCAATCTCCAAACATCTGCAGTCCGACTCAGACCGACTGAAGTCACCCTCAGGGGGACTCCCATCTGATTTCAATCTGCAACAATGAACGCAACTGATCTGCGATGCAGCTCTTTACAACAGGGAAATCAAGGTTGCCAAGCACCTGTCATTCTGCAGTCACACTGTCATCTTGCAGCAGCTACGTCACCGTTTGTGGACTTTCTAAATTTCTATTTCAAATCTGCAAGGTTCTAGCTGGACCCTGAATGTGGGTAATTAATATGAATTTCTCTGTATGTATACAGCAACAGGTTTATTTATCACAGTTAATTGTTGCATTTTTACAAATAGATTGCATTTAATTGCTAACTTGACCACATTTTATTACAAACTAACAGCAGACTGACTCGTGTTGCCAAGTTCATTGCACACAGTGGCAATAACTTTGTTCATGCAGTGGACTCCAACAACACCATCAACATGTAGCTTTTAGGAGGAGGCACAGTGCTACATGTCTGAGCAGCTCTTCGTCTTGGGCATTGTTTAAAACTGCATTTCACTATTCCCTGAAGAGTCAAGTGTATTTAAGCACTGCCTTGTTTTAATACTTTACATGCTGTATAGAGCTTGCCTGCGTCCTTAGATAAACATCCTGTTCATTGCCGTTCTGCATCAGGATATGTGCAAGCTCCAGTTTCGATATTGTGTGTGTGTTTAGCGGCGAGCTTCTGCTGGCTCTAATTCAAAAGTACATCTTAAGCCCATCCAGAGTCGACATGACTCATCCAAATACTTCCATCGTTGTTACTGTACAGGGCAGCTTGGTTATGTTAAGGAAATAAACAGCTTACATTTGGATGGGCAGGAGGAACAAATCACCTTGATGGAATCGCCTAAAATGACCTTGTGTCTGTATGCTGGCTTATATGCAGACTCTCCCTCGTGAATCGGCCTCAGAGCAACTGATACACATAGCAGAGCTGCTTTGAAGATAGATAAAAGGGCCTCAGATGCACTTTAAATGGCAGCAGAAGCCACTTTCATTCCCAAGTTTCTTCCAAGGCAACTGATGCAGTTTAAGGGATGAAATTCACAACTAGGCAATAAGGAGGCCAAAAAAAGAAAGAAATCAATAGCACTAGTCCTCGATCTAGGCAATAGACTGCGAGAGGCTTGATGAAAGCTTAAAGGACCACTGTGGCTGTGTAGCAGAGGAAATGCATGTCAATCGTAAATCCCCGACTTACATAATGTTTGTCGTCGTCTTCATTGTAGGCAAGTTTTACTACACCATAGGAGCCCTGCAATACAAAAACAACAACAACAACAACAACAACAACAACATAGATCAGGCATAAAACATAAAAACATATCAGATTAAATGATTCTATACCGAGAATTTATGGTTCAGCTTCGCACTAAAACAAGAGCAGCTCATGAGCAGAACTGCTTCAAGAATCTGTTAAGATTCCTAAAGCATCACTTGGAACAGACGGCAGCGCCATACTGACAGAATGTTTTCAAGGCAGCACCGTTTCCATTGAAAGACAACATTTTTATTCTTTGGCAGCACAGAATGGGTCCTCCCACACACACACACGCTTCCCTAGGATGTGTGTTTACTGCCAGTGTTCTGCACGGAAAAACCAACCAAACGTTCAAAGAGATTCAATAATGATATATAGACTGATGCCTGGACAGCTTAAGGTGCCACTTGACTTTGTTATTTGTTCTTAGAAGTTAACATTCAGACGTTTTATACAACCAAAATTGTCTTGATTGTTTTTATTGCTTCAGGCTAATACCTCACAGGTGAAACTGATATCATGCTTGTTTTAATATACACAATAACACCATTCAATGTATTTTACAATGCTAGTGTGAGCTAAGCTTTCTGCTTGTAAATGAAAACTTGAATGGACATGTGGCCTGTTTGTTTTGGTTCTGTAGAGCGACATCTGGTCCCGAATCTCATATAAAGCACCTAAAATTTTTTTTTTTTTTTTTTTGGATCCAAAGTGCATATATGCCAAATAAATATCAACCTGATACTATTTTTCCCTCCTTGACATCTAACAATAGCTCTGCTGGTAGTAGGTGCTTTTTGAGATGGTTAGCCTTGCTGGGTACAATGTGCACTTCACACTTCTGAATTTGGCAGTTTCTCAGATTACCTCTGTTCTGTTCCTAACACAACACGTTCCCAGTAATGCCAGCCACAAAAAGTGTTCATTTCCAACTGTGACTTTTTGTGCAATCTGAAAACATCAAAGTTAAGTGTATATTTTGCAAAGTCTGCTGAAGCTTACAGTACTTAATTCTTTTAATGATATCCAGTTGACTGTTTTTGTGATGCAAATGCATTCTTATTTTGTGATGTGCTCTCAGGATGTCACGGTTAGTCTGCTCAACAAGTCAGTTTGAATTTCAGACTTAAAAAAAATCGTTATCGGGTGGACTGCTGCGTAATTCTTTACTATACTTTCATGGACGAACCCTTCTCACTTCTTGTTTCCTCATCTAGCACCACTGTGAGGCTGACATCACTTTAATTTTAGCTGGACTTGTCTTTTAGTACCGGTCTTTCTAGAAAGTCACCATAGCATTGCATCTGGCTATTTTGTTTAATTTTTTTTTAACTCCTCTGTGCATTTTCCTGCCTCACTCCAACAACAGGACAGTTCGGCTGTTATAAAGGAGACATCTGGCTTTAAGGACAAGGGCAGTACATGTAGCAAACTGTCATCTTTAACATTATAAAACTCTAGGATAGATTTGTATTCAGATTAATTTGAATGAACAGCCTCTCCCTTATTACCTCCACCAAGGAGGTCATGTTTTTGGTAGTGTTTGCGTGTCATTTTGTCTGTAAACATAATAGCTCAAAAAGTTTTGAATGAATTCTGATAAACCTTTGTAGGGGTGTAGAGTGGGGTCATGTTAACAGTCCATTAAAATCTGCCTTACAGCCACCAAAGTCTTCAAAGTCAACTTAATGATTTACTGGTCAAAAATTGATAGAAAGCCTTAAAAGTAATTATGATTCTTTCCAGTGTGGTGTGTGTGTGGTCAACAGGTAGAACGTATCATATAAAGATTTTAATTATGTCACATTTGACCTCTGACCTCTCTCTCAATGTCAATAGATTGATCTAAAGGTCAAAGTGATAATGCTATACAGAGCTATTTAAAACTACGTTTCTTACTGCCATTGTTTATATTGATAACATATAGCCATGGTGGGAATGATATATGAGGATTCTAAATATCATGTTCCTTTGGACCTCTGACCTCTTCTTCAAGGTCAAATAAGGTCAAACTTTCATAAAATGTCTCATCTTTAAAACTGCTTAAAATTCTATTGCCTTTGTTTGAATTGGCAACATTTAGGAAATGATACTGATATAAACATCACACAGTTTTCATTCAAATACCAATTCAACCTCTGACCTCTGACCTCACTTTGACACTTCACATCTCCCTTTCCAAAATGTGTTATATCTTTAAAGAAAGTATTGTCAAGTATTTACTAACTAGGCTGTGTTATACTGTAGCATAATACACCAATCAAGCATAACATTATAACCACCTCCTTCACCCTGACCCATCAACGCATGGACTCCACTGAAGGTGTGCTGTGGTACAAAGATGTTAGCAACGGATCTTTTAAGTCCTCTAAGTTGTGAGGTGGAGCCTCCGTGGATCAAACTTGGATTGTCCAACACATCCCACAGATGCTCAACTGGATTGAGATCTGGGAAATTTGGAGGCCAAGTCAACACCTCCAACTCATTGTTGTGCTCCTCAAACCATTCCTGAACCATTTTTGCTTTGCGGCAGGGCGCATAATCCTGCTGCGAGAGGCCACAGCCATCAGGGAATAGTGTTTCCAGAAGAGGGTGTACATGGTCTGCAACAACGCTTAGGTAGGTGGTACATGTCAAAGTAATCCACTTAGATGCCAAGGTTTTCCACCAGAACATCGCCCAACGCGTCACACTATCTCTGCTTCATCAGACCAGGCCACCTTCTTCCATTGCTCCATGGCCCAGCTCTGATGCCCACGTTCTTGGTGCTTTCAGTGGGTCAGCATGGGCATCCTGACTGGTCTGGTCCAAACTGTGATGCTGTGTATTCTGACACAGAACCAACATTAACTTTTCCAGTTTGAGCTACAGTAGTGCTGTTCGATTGGACCACACGAGACAGTCTTTGCTCCCCAAGTACATCAGTAAGCCTTGGCTGCCCATAACCCTGTCGCTGGTTCTTTGAACCACCTTTGATAGACAGCGACCACTGCAGACCAGGAGCACCCCACAAGAGCTGCAGTTTTGGAGATGCTCTGACCCAGTCGTCATCACAATTTGGCCCTCGTCAAACTCACTCAAATCCTTACGCTGCCCATTTTTCCTGCTTCTAACATCAACTTTGAGGACAAAATGTTCACTTGCTCCCTGATATATCCTACCCACGATGAAGAGACAATTAGTGTGATCTACTTCAGCTGTCAGTGGTCATAAAGTTATGCCTGATCAGTGTATTTTATAATAAACTCAAGTTATTCAAGTCCAGTAATTTGCAAATCAATACCCATTATCCATGACCTGATCCCTGCTCTTATCTGATTTTTACTGCACTACAAACTTCTTACAGTACATTTAAAAGAAGAAAACAAAATGAATATATACAGAATACAAAATTATTCCCTTAAAAGTAAATACTACTCAGAGACTGCCTCGGTGGAGGTTTGCCCTCTCCGAGTGATTCTTGTAATGTCTTAGATACGATAACGCTAACATCAACAATGCTGACCATAGACTGTAAACAGATTTAAAAAGTAGCCTCTGTGACGTCCCCCATTAATTTGTGAAGTCCTTGAAGACGTGAGTTTAGTCACATGGTTAAGCACGGGCTGAATTTGACTCAGAATAAGGTAGACCTGCCCCAAAGTTTTATGCTCCTCCTCCTTTTTGACTCTAATCCAATAAATGATCATCATGTTTAAAATTAGCTATAGGGATCATAAACCCGTCAAAAAAAAAAGGTTAAATGACTTAATGCAGTGAGCAGTATGGTAATTTTTTACCATAAATTTCTATATTCTAATTTAATTTCTTTATGCAGACAGAGTTTTGTGGCACATTAACACTGGTTTCACTTTTTAGACTGGAAACTATATCTGCCTTTAACTGTCGTAACTAGAATGGATGTGGACACTGATACCAGGAAATGAGCACAGCTACAAAAGAAGACACAACCAAAATGTACAAATATATAGGTTAAAATACGAAATGGCACTATTGGGCTGTTATAAACCAGCTAAAAGTGAGGCCAGTGGGCCTTTGGTTAACGATACAAAGGTGGAATAAAAGGAGAAAACATTACAATCAAAAATAAGCTTGCCAAAAACATTTTTTTTTTTAAAATTACACAATTCCAACCTTTCCTCAGCTGCTATTTCACCAAACCGCACGAAACTGAACAGAAGCAAAGGGCAGAAATTCAACTCACCTTTCCAATCTCACTCTTCAGCTTATACTGGTTCAGCTGGATACAGTCCTGAGAAGCAAACAAAAGACGGGAACTAAATTATCAGCAAAACATAAAACGGTCATAATTTTAACATCTAAAGCAAAGAGAAAGAAGACTTCTTTGGTACAGAACAAAATGTTCTTCACTGCAAGTTATTTATTCCTGAACCGCAGGTAACGATGCAGTCTGTAGTTTCTGTTTACTGTCTGCGAATCCATTAGTGCTGCTGCTTAAATGGCTGATTTGCAGTTCCATAGCAACCACTGCTACAGCAAAGAGTTAGCCAGGGGTAGAACACAGGAGAGCCGACCACAGCAGGACAGAGACGAGGAGAGGAGGCGGGGGGTGTGGGGAGGCTGCAAGGTGAGAGTTTGGCGGTGGGGAGCAGAGAGGGATGCGCCTGAGACATGGGGCGCAAAAAGGCTGCAAAGTCAGTAATCAAAAAGTGGGCGCTGCTATAAATGTGGAGAAGGAGGAACTGTAGCTGTGGAGAAAATGGATTGAAAGCGGTTATTTTATTGCAGCTGGGGGTGGTGATGGCTTATGAGCCAGACCAGTTGCCTGAGGCTCGATACTGGAATGTGTTTACAGGATGAGAGGTGGTAGAAGAGCACAGATGTAACAATGTGGCAGGACTGGAAGTACATCACCACCAACTCATGGTGTAGGACAGCACGCCACCAGGCAAATTATTTTAGAAAACGTGGCGTTATATAGAGGGTTACGTAACACGCCGGTTATGGAGCATGCACTGGATGTTGCTGTCGGGTCTGCAGGAGATGTGAGGATTGTGCATTGGAGGGAAATGCACTGCCAGTGGGATGGTGTGAAGCACTGTGGACAGGGATTATTATAAAGGGGGAGAGAGAGAGAGAGAGAGAGAGAGAGATATAGAAGACTGAGGCTTGGGAAGGTAAGTGCAACTTAGAAAAGGAGCACTTTGATTGGTTGAAGAGAGATAAAAAAAGACAAAAGGAAAATAGGGCAGTGAAGGATAAGAGGCAAAATGAGGAGATTCCAGAGAAAAGAGCAGTGGGAGTGTCTGAGAGGACTTGCTTTGGATTCACAGTTTGCTGGCACATGCTCAGTGGACGCAGCACTGCAGTTAATACTCTGTCAGGGCTGATGGATAAAGAGGGTCATGCAAAAAGCTTTAAATACATCTGCCACACATGCACATCCTGCACGCATCAAGCTGAAACGCTTCACTGCCCCATGTTAAATCTTTAGAGGGGTTTTTGGCTCCTGCTGTCACATTAGACTATTGCTCTACATTCACACTGCTGCCCCAGCTGTCATCTGTTTCCCTTCAGACCTCAGCCTGTCCTTCGCTGCATCTGATCTTCCCCAAACTCTCTATGTGTCTACAGTCATTGCTCAACAACTGATCAATATCAGTGCATAACAAATACATCACTGTCACCGCGCCATTCTAAATCAATGACCAAGCCTTAAAAGCCAGCTTTCCAGCCTCCGGAAGCATAAAAGGGGAGCTTGTCATGCAGTATTTAAAGCCTGTAGGTGGAAGCATAATTTTCCCTACTCTTTTATTTTAAAATCTATTTGTACAGAATGGAAGATTGATTTATTCTGTGTTGTCTTCATATGCTCTTACAAAAACGTACACACACGTGCACGTTCACATTAGTCAAATTTCCCCCGCTGCTTGTATTAACATAGATTTAGTCAGACTAAACAAGAAAGCGTTTTATGTTGAGCCACTCTGCTGTAAAAGCCTGCAAAGTGTTTCAAGCTGCGCAGGCAAACACAAGCAGATACTGTACTTACCAGTGATCGACTGAGAAAATCTATTTTGCACAGTCACCCCGAGAGTCCTCACCTGCAGTTTCCACACTAACTAATCTGGCACACGGTAGTCCTGCTAGAGTAGTTGGCGTGGAAGTGCTCAGTTTTACGTGAGGTGGTGTGCATTTAGTTTAGCGTGTGTTGTTGTTGTCGTCAGGTCTCTATACAGATTCATTTATTCTACCTATAGCTGTAGTTCACTATACCGATGAAGGAAACTGTGGGTAACAGGTGAGCAGTGCATTGGTTTCCTCTTTTTATTGTACTCACATGCCCACATCTACACTGCAGTCACTGTAATCGTTTCTCTAGCCCTCAAAAAATGTCTGGACCTCCAGTACATAAACTGTACAGCACCTGAGATCCGGTGCTGTCCGGTATTAAAGCTCACATTTGTCTTTATTGCTGATGGTGTTCTTTGGCCTCTCTAAATCCTGACTTTAAAACACAAAATACAGAAGTCACTCTCTTAAGATTTCCAACGCTGCATGGGTGAAAATTATGTGTAGACGGGGTGTGCAAAACAGAGAAAAGACAGCAGGAGTACCATTACATAAACTGTTCACAAAGTTTCATCATGTGACTTAATGTGAGACTTCCCATTTTACCGAGGACGGGCAGATGTAGGTTGTATTGGATGTATAGGTTTTATTGTCCTCATTCTGAGAAGGAGAAACTGAAAAATGTAACAAGTATTTGGTATATATGTATTCCAGTCTGGTTTTAAAAATGTCAGTCATAGCTGAGGTTTGCATAAGCAAACCTCCCCCCCCCCTGCTGTGTCAAACTATAGATCCAGTGCGAACAGTACGAGCAGCACAAGTCCTCTTTATGGTTCAGTGCAAGAGCTGCGACTTCGCTTTCAGATAGGAACGGACACAGTGACAGGTCTGCGAGTCTGTGGCAGCCATGTGATAAATTCAGAGGGGTTTCCCACACTGGCAGCTGTCATAAATATTTAATGTTCAATCTGAATCGGAAAAAGCAAGAGAAGAATGGGAGATTCGAGAGTCGCTCACAGCCACACGGCCCTACCAGCAGCTTTAAAGAGACTGTAGACTATAAAGACCTACGTATTACAGCAGTTCATGTTTTCAGTGGCACCAATAATGACAGTCATCACTGCGGGAAAGAAAACCATTACTGCCGGCAACGACTCGGTTTGAGCTATTTTCTTTTACATTTTAGGAAATACATTTAAGATTATCATCTTGCTAGAGTTACAAAGATAGATAGCACACACACATGCACAAACACACTTTCACACACAAACAGGGGAAACAGCTAGCTTGAGTTTGTGCAAAGGTATCAAATTCTTTCAGTCAGTAACTCTTAACCTCCAAATCTAAAATATTAGCGCTCATTTAATTATTCTGCACACGTAAAAACAACACTGAGGTTTTTACAGGAAATTATGCATGGAGCCATTTCTTGGCTGGGGGCACGTGACTTCCTTAAGTTACTTAAACTAATGAGATGTAGCACGCTAAACAGTGAGGGCTGCACGTACTGAAACTGTGTTGCTACCAAGGTTGGTTGGCCTTCGTCTGTGTGCCGTTTCTAAGCTGAGCACACCAATAATTAACATTTATGCTCTTCTACATTCACACTGAATGTATCAAACTTGAAGGCGCCAGCCTGCATCCAGCAGCTGTGTGCATCACTGTGGGTTTGTCAGTTCACTCCTGTGTCCCTGAAGCTCCGGGAAGCAGACAATGAGGCAGGTAGTTTGAAAGGCTCGACACAGAGGATTTCTTCACTGAGTGTGCTGTAAAAAATAAAAAACAATAATGCAACAGAAGCCCGAAGGTTTCTGTGTAACACAGCATGACAAGGAGATGCCTTTACCGAGCCCGCACAAATGTGAAACTACGGAGTGTAAAAGTGGAGTAGATGAGGCATCAGCTGTCACCAAAAGCTGGACAGACACAGCAAGACAAGCAGAAGCAGTTCACATAATTACCATGAAAAAAAGAATTAGCTGCTCCTAGGCTTTATCTTCTCTGGTGTATCCAACAGTACAGTGCAGGCCAGAAAGCATTTCATGTCCATCTAATAAAGCAGCTGAAATTGCTTTTTTCTCCAAAGCTGCAACACTAACATGTCATTATGGCACACATCTGGAACAGTCCTGAGTGGACTACATTTCAGGGACAAAGCTGGAACAACGATGCACTCACACAAACCGCCTGTAATAACAGAGGTACAAACCTACAGTATATGCTGGTTGTATCTAGCTTTGACAGCTGCTGTCAAGAGCGGCGTAGAGCTGCTGTCTATCAGTTTGTGTCTCACTCCCTGCTATGGTACCACCTGTCACACCCAAATTCAGAAATCTGTGCCCACAAATCTGAATCAGAAGGCTGTAGATGGCAGAAAAAGATTAAGGAGCAATATTCAAACTTTTTGATTTCTTTCTCTTTGATCAGTGTGGCCAGGACTTGGTTAACACTTAGATTAACATCTCCAGTTAACCTCACAGTGATGCTGCTGCTCCGTGCAAAGAGAACCTCTAATCACTTGTGAAGCTGAGACATTTACAAAAACGGAATGATTATAAAGTTATTAAAATATTAAGAAAACTGGCATTCTCACCTGAGAGTCAGATATGGACACGCGTTTACACTCCACTGTGGGCCTGCGAGGGGAGATGTGTGTCCTCTCCTGCAGAGACAGCTTCCTTCCAGTCAGGTGAGGCCGCGCAGGAAGAGGCCGCTTGGCCTGAGCCACATCCTGCTGAGCACCGCCGTTCCTCGCGCTGACGGCCGCAGGGCCATCTGAATCTTTTGTCGTCATGGCGGCCATGGTGTCTGTGAGACCGCTGGTCTGTGCAGAAGAATTTGGGTCCAGCCTCTCACAGCCAGCATCACTGCTCATAGCCATGGCGGCTAAAGAAGCTGTGCAGAAGCAGGTGGCGGGGAGAGTAAATGGGCAGTGCCTACCAGCATCAAAGTGGCCCGGGCCAGCTTGCAACGTTCAGGGTCTCACCAGAGCTGGAAAGAGAGGGGGAAAAAGGCTTTGAGCTCAGTGAGATGCAATAGGAGGAGCTGAGCTATGCATAAACCTGGTTCACTTTTAAGTCCTCTCTACAAAACATATCTTCAGTCTGTCTATCTGACAATATGCTGCAGAGAGAGAAGTTAATAAAAATGCTATCTTCATAAACATTCGCAATAAACTGTAACCATTTTCCTCAATCCTGGGTTTCACCTCTTTCTATTTAGAGCATAGGAGTTATACCTGCAGACTAGAACCTTTCAAGTCTATTGCTGTGGTGTGCAGAGGAAAAATAATGACAATTGCACCACTGTACAAAAACTTTAAGAAGGGACTTGGAAAATATCATCCTTGCAGTCTTAATAGAAGGAGAAGGGTCAAATGGCTCAGTCGGGATTATTAAACATTTCTGAGGGTATTAAAGGTTTGTAACTGATCAAAACATGGACGTAAACCAAAAGCTAAAATTTAATCAAGCAGTCAGTTAAAAGAGGAAATGTCATCTCTGTGTGGGTGGATGGGCTGGTGGTTCATGTGCCCATAAATTCAAATTAATGTCTTCATTATAAAACCAACCCTTTCAGTGAAAAGCTAATTATGCTTCATGCTTTCGGTCTCCTTGTATCCCAGTCAAATGTGTGTAGGCGGACCAACACAAAGAAATGCAAACAAAAAAAAAGGAAGACTGAACGCATTGTGTGCATATAGTACATGCATGCATCTCCAGACATTTAGCAGGATTTGTTTATTTGCGTTTCCTCTTTCGTCTCCATTGAAAATCTAGTCATGGGCAGATTGCCGCAAAAAAAAAAAAAAAAAGCAAAGCTCTCTGTTCACATTTTGCTCTATGGAAGAACAAAGAGATGCCTAGCCCACCCATCCACGTTAAAAAGGGCCACTTAAATCTATAATCGACAAACAGTATCTATGTAACAGTTGGAATCAAGAGTGTTTTCATCCTAAATGGACCACCTGGGTCTGTATATTTGCCATGAAAAGACATAGTATGAAGGAAGACAATGAAGCCAAAGAAAGTCACATCTGAGGTGTTGAGTAAATGGGCCATGTAATGCTATTCCTGAAGTGTGTCAGGAAGGTAGAAGCTTCATGGTCAAAAATAACACAGTGCTCCAGTTTGTCCAGGTGTGTCTCACTGGTTCATGTAGTCACACTGACAGGCCTCAGGTTCAGCTGCTCGATGCTAACGCAGGAATATGTCCTAGCGGGACGGCAACGTCACTAGTGTTGGTTTCTCACTTTGGTGCAGACCTGTGGCCTTCACCGTTTTCACCATGGGACTCACACTGATATGGCGCTATTGCACCAAATGGAACCACTCACCCATTAGCTAAATCTGGTTTATCCTATAAAAATAAGGTAACATTGGGCAAGACATGTGGGATACATCCTGGAAATTCTACGACATTCTACGAAATTCTACGACATTCCAAAGACACGCCTGTCTTTGGAATGTTGTAGGAAGCTGGAGCACATGATGAAAAGCCGAGCAGGAACAGTGAGAGCGCACAATCCAGAGTTTTCAAAATAAAAAGATAAAAATTATGTTACACGTATTCCCTTCCTGTTTGCCAGCGTTCAGCTAGTGTGCCTCATGTAATGAATGCAGAAGTTATAGTAAAACAGTTTGAGCCACGATGGCAAAACTGCCACAATAACATCCTTCACAGGGACTTTTGCTTTAGAATACCTTATTTCATTTTAATACTCGGGCTCGGGGTTGGAAAGTATCCATAAAAAAACCTGCTGATTTATCACAATTCAGAAGCATAGAGTTGACCACAGCCTGTCAAAGAAAACAGAACCCATGACACAAATACATTTTGGAAGCTGTGTTGAGGGAAGTCATTTTTCCTTGCTGCACTGCTGCAATATACCAGTTCTTAGGATTCCCCTACATAGTCTCACTACTTGCATGAATAGTGACTGTTATAGATAACAGTCACTATTCATGCAAATACAATGCCTTGTCACGAATGCCTATGACATACATAGATTTTTGCATGTGTCAGGGCCAACACAAACACGCATTGGAATTTGCCCACATTAATTTGCATATTTCCAGTGCCTGTTATTCAAACTATGTAAATTGCAAGTACAGGAAAAAAAAAACCTTTTAACTTCCAGCAGAGATGGAGAAATGCATTGTCTGCCTCCTGACTCATTTAAGAAAAACAAAAAGGATCTGTCACATTTTGCTTATTTCTTATTGCAACTACTGATTATGTGTCTCTTGAAACGGGTTCTTTCCACTGCAGCATGTGTGAGCAATATCCTGGCAGAAGTGGGAGGCAGAGGAGAAGCAGTGGTCTGGTTATTAATTTTAGCTGCACTGCGACTTATTTGTTCACAGAAGCAGGTAACCGCCGCACATTTACGTAACGCGGGGCAATATGTTATTAGCTTTAATATTTCCCTATCACGTCTCACCTTTTTACTTTCACTGCATCCTTTCGTCTCGCCAGATAAATGCTTGAGATGACATTTTGGCCTCCTCTTCACAACACAGCCGTGATGAGCTGCGGCCGGCGCGCTGCTAGATTAAGGTTCCTACGAGATGTAACTGTTTATTTTTAAAATTTCATCTTCCTGAATAACAAATGGAAGGTTGAGCAGTGGCTCCGATGTGCCACTCAAACTTACAATCACAGCAGTTTTAAAGCACATTTGTGTTAGAAATTTTAAAAATACATTATTTCTGTCTGGTGCAATAAAATCAGATGTTATATTTTGCCTGCACAGTCAAACTACAAAGAGGAGCACAGTTCAGATCGTTGCAGCAGTTTATGGCTAAAGTGATTCACACTGTAAGATTGTTAACTGATAAAAATGTGCAAAGAATAAAGTTTGGGATTCCTTCAAGGATCGCTGTTTGATGATGTTCCCCACAGCTATTATCTTGAGCAAGGTTGTTGATTTCTCTCAGGGGGCGGGTGAATTATTGTTGCCGGTGTAACGTTTGTAAATTCTCCCTGAGGACTAAAAAAATGATGTGGACTAAAAACAAGATGGACTAAAGTGTTCTACTGCTAATGGAAACACTTAAGGCCAGTGCTTTGATTAAAAGCTCTGCTGCGGATGTAAATTTCAATAATTAAAGCTCATGCAGCTGCACAATATCTTTTTCATTAGGTAAACAGTTATAGGGAAAAACAGACTGATTAAATCAGAATGAACCTTGAGAAACTTCACAAAGTATGAGGGGTTTTTTAATGGATTCTTTCATTTCAGTTCAGACTGAAAGGAGCTTCAGCAGAGCCAATTACAGTAGGAAGGGAGAGCGAGCTGTAGACAGTGAACAAATGAATCCATTTGGCTTCCATTAGTAAACCACTTTCACCCTTAACCTGCCTTCAATTTGTCTTCTGTGTTATTCGGTTCTAAGTGTAGACAGCAAACACAGACATCCAAGGCCAAAATCAAAATGAAATCCTGCAGGAGAGGAGAGCGAGGAGAGAGCGTGGGGCAAACTAATGCACCCAAAGAATCGCTCACCATCTTCTTTTTCGTGTAACGGTTCTGCATATTTTATTGCCGTTACCTCATCCTGTCCCTGTGAAGCGTAAGGAACGGGACGCGGTGCCTGCTCAACACATTTGACCTACCAAACGTGCTGCTGGGGTTGTCTGAAAAACACACTTTTACAGCTGTAACGCCAGTTTAGAAGGAGACGCTGAGAACAGGGGGCATGGCTGTGTGTTCAAAGTGTACGCCTACCTCTCGGTTCCTTTAAATCTAAGCAGCACTGAACTGCACGCTTCACTCTCTTCTGGAAGGGATCGTTTTCAGTGAAGAGTACCAGCTTAGTTAATGTGCCAGGATCAAATGCAATCAAATCTGATTGTTCCTCTGATTACCAAAGTGTGACTGGAGGACAATTTGCATTAAAATGACTTAAAATCTTTTTTTGGCATTTGAGTCATTCATTAAAAACAGTGGACCAATGTGTTTGATTTTGTCTGGTTTGCTGTGATGTTCTGCTTGTAATATTGGAGGTATAGGCCCATATGATGATATTGACAAAGTGTGAACTTCTCATGCGGACAGCGTACTGTGACTGAATGCCTACAATGTTTCTCCAGTGAGAATTAAATGGGTTTTTTTTTCCCTTTTCAAGTACAGATGTTGTGAAGGTGAAAACTACATATAGAGGCCAACAGGGGCTTGGTGGCCATCGGGAGGTTCAGGAGGTTTCCTGAACGGCCGGTCGTTTCCAGGCCAAACCGGCTAAAAAGAGGAATCAGTGTGTGACAAACTAAGCACACCTTTACGAATTCAAAGAGTAAGTAGCAGCCAGTTAATGAGCTTGACTAATTGCTGATGGTCAATTAAGTCAACCACAGGA
>JAVDPK010009947.1:0-18343 GCA_034780415.1 Cichlasoma orientale
AAGGATACGTTGCCGACCTCAGTGTTGATGGTGCCTTTAACCCTCGCCACTTGTAGAATCTTCTGTTTATCAGTGTAATTGTGTAGCCGCACCAAAACAGCTCTCGGTCTCTCTTTTCCATCCAGTCTAATCGGTGGTCCGGTTCGGTGGGCTCTATCAATCGCAATTCTGTCCTTTGATAAAGCCAGAATCTTTGGTATCCACTTCTCAAAGAATTCAACCGGCGCTTTACCCTCCGCTCCTTCCTTCAACCCGAGGATTCTAATATTCTGTCTGCGGCTCTGGTTTTCAAAAGTTTCCAAGCGGTCTTGCATTTTCTCCAGCTGGGCTTCCAGCATTTCCACCCGCGATACATTAGTGGCCGTAACATCTTCCAGGTCCGATAATCGCTGCTCCGCTGTCCCCAGTCGTTCCATAAAGCTATCAACTTTTTCAGAAAGCTCCGTAACCGGTTTAATCACCACAGCCAATTTATCATCTAACATTTTCGCTATGTTGGCAGATACACGTTCTACCACGGAGTCTTCCAAGTATCTATTAGCCTCTTCTTCGCCCGCAGCAGCAACAGTAACCTCACCCATAGTATCCTCCTCGTTGCTGAAGCTAGCACATGCATCCGTAGCACTGAACTTGGCTTTCCCCCCTTTTTTGCGGGTATCTTTCTTCTTGCTTGATCCAGGATGAACAAAGAAGGTGTCGAGTGACATCTTGTAAATTTCGAGTTAGTTCTCACCAGTGGAAATTTGTTTGAAAATCGTGTTTAGGCATTCTGGCGTGGAGCCGAAAAAATTCACGTCTGCTTAGCTCTGTGCATCACGTGCACAGAGCTAAGCAATGCTTTGTTGATGTCAGAGGTCAGAGGAGAATGGCCAAACTGCTTCAAGCTGATAGGAAGGCAACAGTGACTCAAATAACCACTCATTATAAACATGGTATGCAGAAGAGCATCTTTGAATGTAAAATATGTTGAACCTTGAAACAGATGGGCTAGAGCAGAACAGGAAACTGAGGCTACAACTCACACAGGCTCACCAAAATTGGACATTTGAGGTCTGATGAGTCTCAATTTCTGCTGTGACAGTCAGACGGCAGTGTCGGCATTTGGCACAAACAGCAAGAAAGCATGGCTCCATCCTGCCTTGTATCAAAAGTTCAGACTGGTGCTGGTGGTGTAATTGTGTGGGGGATATTTTCTTAGCACACTTTGGACCCCTTTGTACAAAATGAGTATCATTTAAACCCCACAGACTACTTACCATTTCCATTCCTTTATGACAAGTGTACCAATCCTCTAATGGCTGCCTTCAGCAGGACAGCACACCCTGTCACAAAGCTCAAATCATCTCAAACCGGTTTCTTGAATATGACAATGAGTTCACTGTACTCAAACGCCCTCCACAGTCACCAGATCTCAAGCCAGCAGAGCACCTTAGGGATGTGGTGGAACCGGAGCAACAAAATCTGCAGCAACTGTGTGATGCAATCATGCCAATATGAACCAAACTCTCCAAGTAATGTTTCCAGGATCTGCGCCACAAAGAATTATGACAGTTTTGAAAGCAAAAGGGGTCCAGATACTAGTAGGATGTTCTTAATGAATGATGATTTAGATGTGAATTATTACAGCAGAGTTGTTATTTTTATTGATGTTTTACACCAATGACCAAAAAAATAACAGCACAAAATTGAATATCTTCTATTAAACAACACCAGAAGGCTTCAGGTGGATAAAGTACACTTCAGTAATCTGATTCTCCTGAGTCTGACAACAGGTAAGCAAAGGGGTCAAATGCAGCATTTCTAATGTTACAGAGCTTCACATTTCCCTTTTCACCTGCAGCAGGGCTGCCAGGGCTAATGGTTCAACTAGCTGTTTCTTTTTTCTTTTTAAAATTCTATTCACTTCTCCCCTGATGGAGCTGAGAGATAAGATAAAGGAGCAAAGATTTTCAACTTATATAATTACTGGGATAGAATTTAAAAAAAAATTCAGCACATTGTCACAAGCTGTATTGAACTTTTTAAAGTTGTGAACATTTCATTTGCACTGCATGCTGGAAGCAGTCACGGTTAGATATGTCTCTTATCAACAGTTAGCAAATATCAAGTTGATTTAAGAAGATTTGGTAAAGAATTCAAACAAACAAAACGTCATAATGATAAAAAGTAACCTTTTTTACTTCATTTCGATTATTCCCACAGCACAGTAGATGTAAAGGAAAGGCCTGGTGTTGAGACCAGACACATAAAAGTGTTAACAACTAAATATTTGGGTTAAGACTTGTTAGTGGTGATGGCAAAACTATAGTCAGGGTTAGTTTTCGGTTAGGATGACTCATAAAAAGAAGTTGAACGCTTGAGTTGTGGGTGTGTTACAAAACTATTCAGCAGCGTCCGCAGGGGGACAGTGTTTCCTCTGCTACGTGAACACAGGGACCGTCAACGTGTCAAGACAACTGACGCTACCAGGAAGTTTTCCATGGCAGTGAATGATCCCACAAATAAAAGCACATAATTTGAAGTAAAAGTAAAATGTTAACGGTGGTAAAATTATTCAGTACATTTTTTTTGTTTTGCATATAATATATTATTTTGCTGACAGGCACTCATCGGAAAATAAAACTATAGCACAGATTCATCCAGTTTATCACGTGCTTTCCTTTTGCAAGTCAATCGTCATAGCATTTTTTTTGTCATGCTTCTTTGTATGACTTCAAGCTACATTTTCGCTGATATTGGCCTATTGGTATCGACATAAATAATTTCAGATAAACAGTGATATGAATTTTTTATTTTTATTTTCATTTTTTTATGGCGCACAATGCAGAAAAAGATGCTCGGGTTAATTTAGACTTCGCATCATTTTAGTGTTTGCCCTGCTCTGCCGCACTCTATTATTTTGGCTACTTTCAGCATTGTAGCATATGCAGCAGAGTCGCATCACGCCTGAGCAGGCGATGAAATTTAAAAATTCAAGTTTTGCACATTTAATGCTCATAAGAGTAGACAGCTTTTGTGGACGTGAGGAAAAATTTAATTGCTAAAAATTTGCTGGAGGACTTGATGAACATAGGAACAAAAGTATCTGTAGAGATGCTCCATTCTTGTACTTTTATTTGGTTGTTAACAGCCAAAAAGTTTACTTAAATAAAACTTTAAATGTGTTGCTTGTAATGAGTCTTTTTTACAGAACACGTGTGTGAATGTAAAAAGTCAAGAGTTCAGAGTTGAAGATGTTAAGACTTTCACTGGGAGGTACCAGAATGGATAAGATAAGAAATGAGTATATCAGAGGGATAGCTGAGGTTGAGGGATTTGGAGATAAAGTTACAGAGGCAAGGCTGAGATGGTGCTGAGACACGTGTAGAGGAGGGATAGTGGATATATTGGACAAAGGATACTGAATATGGAGCTGCCAGACAAGAGGAAAAGACCTGTGGTCTGTGAAGGAGGACATGCAGAGGGGTGGTGTGACAGAGTAGGATGCAAGCGATAGGGTGAGTGGATGCAGATGATCCTAAAGGGAGCAGCCAAAAGAAGAAGAAGGAGACTTGCAATGGGTCTTTTTCACAGCACAGCAGATATTTCACTGCAGAAAGAGCCTACAAGGTTCTTTTGTTTGTTTGTTTTTTCAATCAATTTAATATTTTCTCACACCTGTGAGAAACACTTTTGGTCCTTCTTCCACAGTTTACTAAAAACTCTTTTATTGTGAAAACATCAAATATCAGACCGGAAGTATGAATGTTGTTTTATTTTGATGTTTAACTTGATAACAGTAATCAGACTCGGGGAATGTACCTCGATTGTCCTGCCAAGTTTTTTTGCTGCTACACATTTTCATGTACTGCTTCCTGGGAAATGGAGACAACAGTGTACACTTCAGCTGTGAAATAAAGGAAAATCAGGGGGAGACATACAGCGGTAAGTTTTTGCCTTAAAGCCCGGACTAGCTGGCGTTTGGTGAGATCAGAACTTCCTCTCTTCGAGGCTTTTGGATGCTAGCAAATTTTTAGCTTTGTTAGCTTGTAAAATTTCCTCGTTAAAGTCTTGGTCGACAGAAACCTTTATCCGACAGAAATTAAAGTTTTACGAGCGCTAAGGGGCACTTATATAAACCACACACTTGAATTATTTGTTAGTGAGTGAACATTTGGCTTCGGCTCAGCTGCTCAGCAACTCTTTGGGCGATTAAAGTTAAGTCACTAGCCTCCCGTAGCTAGCAGGCTAACCCTGGTTAGCCAGGTGGAAATTGTAAACAAAATGAGATTTTTTTCTGCGCCGAGCTTCACATGAAGAGTAAGGTATGTGTTTGTCTTTACGTTGTTACTACTTTTAAAACAAGTTTATAGAGCTGCGTCTGTCCAGCGTTTTACTTTATGGCTCTAAAAGACGTGTGCACAGATAAACTTCGGCTAAAATGGCACACTTTCCAAAAGTCCCACTCTGTGTGGGTTTTGTTAGACACTTAGGCTGATTAGTAAAGTGTGTATAAGCTGATTTATTTATTTATTTTTTGGGCTGCTGTAGAATGAGCTTTTTCATATGTTATAATAAGTACAGATCGTTTATCCTGGGGTAAATGTATTTGTTGTAAGTGATCTGTATGTAAAGTTAACTTAACTATAATAATTGTGATCTAAATAGAGATACGTTTATAAAGTGTTCATTGCTGTCACTTTATATAACAATTTTAGTTAGTAGATTGCATAACAGTTGCTCAGTCCTTCCTTGTTGGTTGTAGTGACTTTTATTTTAAATTCACTGGGGCTTTCCGTCAGTGAGTCACGGTGCGTTTACTTTCTCTTGATGGCATGTAATGTTTAACTTGAACAGAATGAATCACAGATTTTGCTGTAACTTTAGTAAATTTGATAATTTGTGTGTTTTAATATAGAAACTCTTTGTTATTCTCTCAGTGGCATTTCTCATTCATTACCTGGCTTGGGTAGTCAGTTCCTTTTCATGTCTTTTTTTTTTTTTCCTTGTAGCTGTAGTACTAATATGCTACACATTCTAAACATTTCCCATTGACTTGAGCTTAGGATAATATAAATGTCTTATGCACCTGTTATTTTCTGATGAGAAAACGTTGTTTTAAAAGAATTGCCACATCCCCTCGTCTCAGCCCTGATTTGTAAATAAATAAGAGATTAATGACTAATAGGGGTCAGAGTTTTCCTCTGCACAGAGGATTTTTGAGGTTTTAGCCAGATCCAGAAGAAAGTCACCAGAGAGTTTTATTTACGTAAGCATGAGAGACATTTTTTCTTTCTTACATTATCAGAAATGCTTAGTTGTCTGTCAGAGAAGGTAAAACACACTCATTGTATGTAGACTGATTGTGCTCACCTGCCTTTTCTTCTATCAAGGGCATATTTTTTAGCTAGGGAAAAAACCTAGATGGGTGTGTTGATGTTTTAAAAAAGGAGGTTAAAATGTTCTGTTCATACTTTGTGATGTAATACATTTTTTTAAAATTACTGGTTAACTAAATTTGGACAGAGGAATCAAGAACTGGTTCCACCTGATAAATGGTACCAAATTGTCTTATCCACTGAACTGAAACAGCTCAATGCTGGGATATTTGACTGATGTATCTTTTGGACATTTCTGCATCAGAGTGGTGGTTTTGCACACCTGAGTCAGATGGATGCATTTTTTTGTGCTGTGTTGTGTTTGTGGAAACCTGTGTTGGCCTACTTTTTTCCACACAGATAAAAGTAGCCTCAGCCTGAGTCACAGAAGACCCTTGAGCTGTGAGCTGAAGCAACATTTGTTCTATTGCAATAATGCCGCTTATCTGCAAGTATGATACACATAGTTTTGTTTTTTTTGTGTGGGTTGTGGGATAAACTAACAAACAAGAATGCTGGAAACTGACAGTGAATCATTTAACATAATTTTTTAAGGAGTTGTATTTTCTATTTGCAACTTGTCTTTAAAATGTGATTTATTTATTTATTTTAATAGTCCACTGGACACTCATGCCATCTTTTGTCGTGTGCTCTGCACCATCTGGAAATTACACGAAAACCCTAAAGTGGATTTTTCTCAAAATTGGCAGAAAGATTCATTGGGGTTCAGAGAGGAAACACCAAGTTTAGCTTGGTGTTTTGATTGAATATCTGGGTAAAGGGTAAAAATGGTGACTTTTCACAAATTTGTGCTTAATTGCAGAAAAACTGTTCAGTAACGTTTCTCCTTATTTCTCTTGATTATTGTTAATAACAGGGTTTGTTCAAGTATCAACCCTTAGCAAAATTTTTGTCACCATTGATACATTTTTTATATCCCTAACGCCCCCCCCCAAACAGCAAATATGATGATTTCTTTTTTGTACAAATACATTTATTACAAGAAAATTGTATATCTTTCTGTAACCTTGTATGAACTAGATTCAATGTCTATAGGGCCCCCCTTTACCCCTAAAATGGGGTAAAATCACAGATTCTAATATATTATTCTCAATTGCTAAAAAAAAAATAGAAAAAAAGTCAGTGATCTTTTTTTGTCATATTGATTATTGCTAATAATAATACCTTTTTTTTTTTTTTTTTTTTTTTGGAAGTTCTCTTTACTATCATCTTAACAACCATGCTGCTTGCTGTTTTTATCATGCTCGAGGGTTTTCTATCATCTTACTGGAACTATGAATGTCCACAGGACTTTAGGGTCTCCGTGACCCTATTTTTGTTATATAGGGCCAGTATTTTATTACAGACTTTTTATCTTTGTGTTTATGATTCTGGAAAGACTATGTGACTGGGAATCCAGATAACATAACATAAACTTCCGAAGAAGATTGCAGTGAACACGCGTGAAGCTCATGGACTTCTTTAAAACGTGACATATTTTAATCCTCAGTTTACACACTTAATTCTGCATTATCCCTTTTACCTTAGTTTCAGTAGAATTCGCCAATTCTTCATGCATCCTGTCCAACATTTTTGCCAAATAATTTAAAGGCAGTCAGATCAGTGTGTCTCCATGGCTTTTATTGCACAGCAAGCCTCATCGCTGCTGATGAATTGTAATTGTTTGTGGGAGTTTCTTTCCCCCTTCATTGTAGAACAGAAATAGAGCAGTGCTCTCCCTCCCCAATAAATCCACCAATCTGCTTCCTGCTCCCCTACCGTTTGTGGTGAGAAGTCTTTAGCAGAAAAGACTGAGTGGAGGTGCTGTTATGTTATGTTTTTGATTAGGAGATCCACGGTGCAGAGGACTGAAGTAGTGGAGTGCGTTAATGTGAACTGATTTCAGTCCTACTTTGGAATAAACTTCAGCCACAGATGGTGGTGAGTGTCAGCCAAAAAAGCCTTATGATCATCATTCCTGGGAATCTCTTAACATTATTTATGCTTCTTAACTGTCTCAGCTCATGTGTTTGATAGGACTTCAGCTTTGTAACGTTCACAGCAGACTGGCATTATGAAGTATGTCTTCGTCACTAACTAGCTGTTAACTCACATATTTTAGAGGACAGCTGAGATTCTCTGTGGTGTTCCTGGAGGAGCAGGACGATTAGACTGAATGAATAACTGAAATTCAGGCATGGAGAGGTTCTTCAGCTGTAACTCATTAATTAATAGTGGATCACAAATTGAAATCCTGAATATGGATCAACATCTTACAAACATATCATGAAAGGATCACCAGTCTAGTGAATTCAGCACAAGGGGGGTGTACTTCTGTTTTTTTTTTTTTTGTTGTTTTTTTTAAAATGTATAATTTCTTACTTTTTGCACAAGAGCATTCCTGTTCTGTCTCTTTTCACGGTCTTAGACACTTCGGTATACAGTTGCACATTGTGACACGATACATGTTCCTGCCAATGGCTTTATATAATTCCGCTGACCCGTATTGATGGTAATGCACCAGCAAAGAAAGGGAAGAAGATGACTTGGAGCTGGTAAATATGCTGTATTTCCTAAAAGAGTGACTCAACTGTAACTGTAAGGAAACAGGCCTTTATTTGAAGTATGCTTATTTTTAGAGTTTGTATTTCTAATTCCCTCTGTTAAGTGTAGTAACAGTTGTTTTACTGTTAAGTAATTGCATAAATCAAACTCCACTCTTTTGGTTTGAAAACTGTAAAAGATGTCATATCTCTTTAGTGGAAATATTCTCTTGTATGTGTTGTTTAAGAGTAGAGTACAGTATTGCCTGGCTGTGAGGTTGTTAGCCATTTTTCCCCCCTCATCTGCATTTGTGATCTATAAGACTTGGCTCGTTTATATTTGAGGAATAAAGGGGTCTTAACACAATAAGCGACCTAGCACTGACAGAAACCACAGAAAGTCATGGACTTCAGGCCACAACCAGTGAAATAACCGCTGGCCATGTAAAGGTGGCATGTCACCAGTTAAAATTTCTCAACTTTGAAGCGAGTGATTGATGCAACTGCCAGTGAGAGCAGAGGATATCATTGCTTGATTTGTGAAGGGATGGTAAATTAGAGGATTACCTAAGCAACCAGAGCGTGAAATGTCCACTAGTGATCAACCGCCAGCCAAAAAGTGAGGCACAAAAAAGCAAATTTCTTTATATGTGAATGAGGTTTTACAGAAGTTGAGTGCAGTGCAGGTTTCAGACTTCAGAAAAATCAGGATTCTCTGAGAAGAAAATGCACTGATTATGTTTTGCGACACTCGCACTGTGTTCAAGTGACTAAAACCAAATGTAAACATCACTTTTGTTTACAGGAAACTTGACAGGGCTCTTGTGGGAAAAAAAAACCTCCTAGCTGAACATTAGCAGCTCAGATCTGCTGTCTGGTAATGTGGTAATTTTGGTGTATTTATCACACTGGAAATTGAAATCTACATAACACCCAGTAACACAGACGTACATGGCCTTACCCATCCATTTTAAAAGTAACTGCAAATTTCATAAACATTATTGGAAGTTAACACTTGAGCCCTTGGCATGCTTGATGTTTGAACTGAACATGCTGCTTAGATCCTTGAAGTAGGAAGTTAAACATAAATGTGAGAAACTCACAGCTGAAAAGAAAACGTATTAAAGTGGGATTTATCCCTCTGCGGTAAATCTACAGCACATGTACATCAGAGCCGTAAACCCTTCTGTGACCCTACGCCATAACCTGATCTGTTGTGATTGATCTATTTGGTAACATTGTTTCGTCCTACACATTTATAGCTGCTTCTTCTTCTGCCACTTTTCAAATTGACTGGAAGAGAATGGACCAACTCGAAGAGAGAAACCACACTGCCAGCTAGTGTTTTGGTGGCAAAAAAGGCATACCACACACAAGTATAAATGCTGTCAACAGCGTCGGTCACTTGCGTTAGATTAGATAGCTTAATACCTGTAACTTGTGTTTGAAGAAAAGAAAAAAAAAAAAACTAAACTAAAATTTCCCTGATGTTCTGGCCCACTTATCAGCCAATCAGCATTTGACCAATGCACAGTGTCATCCACGTCAAGGACCCTGCAGTTGGGATTTTGGAGTGCAGGGGAGCACGTTTACAGTGGGTGAAAACCCCTTTCCATAGGCTCTCTGTCGGTTTAGGTTTAGTTTAGGCCCAGAACGTTCTACAGTGACCCTGTGGTAATGATGGCAGAGAGTTCATAACCCAGCTCTGCGACAGAGAGGGTGATTTACACTCAGCCCTGTTTGGAAATGCTTACGATTTAAGACTTAATAATAAACAGCCTCGAATTAAAAGCTTGATGCACTGCAGCTCATTGACTTTATTTCCTGTTTAATGTTAAGGAAACAGCAGAGCTCACCCAGGGTGTCAAATCTTGATTCTTTATTACACAGTCGAATTATTTTGTGTTTATATTGCACTGTGTCGGTATGTAGACCTTTTTTAAAATAAATAAATAAATACAAGTTTATAATGTAGCTTTACAAATAGTTATGTCTGTTGTATGTCCTTTTGCGATATTTAAATGGTTTGAGTCTCTCGTTTATCCTTTTTAGAAGCCCACAGCGATAAATAGATATCCCTTTGTGAAGTAGGAAAATTAAACCAGCTCTTCTTCTCCCAGGTGGTAGAAAGCCATATTTCTTTGCTGCCTCCATGGTGCTACATGAAGATGAATGTCATGCTGATTAGAGAGTTTTGCTACCTAATCATTGTACTTGAAAAGAAGCTGTTGTCTCCTCACTGTGTAGCAGATACAGTGGAAAAGTACATCGCCCTGTTGTCTGTGACTCTTACTGTTTACTAAATAGTGCAGCATCAGAGGCATTCGCTCGTGTACAGCCTGTCTCCACTCTCTGTTGGACGTCAGACATTATTAATATAGTTGCCTGGCAGATAATGGGCTAAATAGAACGTCATTACCCTTCAAGGTTTGTTTTGATGTCCAGCTAACAGAAAGTTGGCGTGCACCTTATGAGTGCTGGGAAACTTAACAATAACCGTTCTACAGTTTAAATTTGCTTCCATTTATCTGATTCTGTAGATAGAAGCAGTGACAGCTTTACAAAAGTTAAATTATTTCTTCTTGGTGTGATAAGTAAACACAGCTATGTAAAAAAATAGATTTTCTATAGCATTTGTTATCCAGTCTCTGAGCTGCCCCCTGGACCGAAGCCATAAAAACCAAATGCATTGTCACAATCAGGAAATCTGTCCTCAAGCTGGAATGTGACCGGAAATTAGTGTACGTGATGAACACTTTGCAGAAGAACATTCAGAGCTTCTCATTTCCAGTCTGGGAAGCTGATCATTGCATAGGAGAATTTTTTTTTTTTTTTTTTTTAACCAATATTCCAGGGAACTGCCATCATCTTTTCCTAAATATAGACTTACCAAACTCACCAAGAATTCCCTCATAATGCTCTCACATTACTGAAAAACCGCCCATACTTAGATATGGTGGCACTGCGAGCTATTTTAAATAAACGTGACATATGTGTCAGGTGATGAGGTCAGAAATGTGATGAACTGGTTTTGATTCAAAAATAGAAAAAGCAGATTAGAAAAACAAAAATGGTCCACTTCAGCATACAGGAAATGCCAGATGTGGGGTGACAGTTTAGCTGTTTAAACTATAGGACCATAATGATGTTTGTCTAGATTCCCAAGGCACAAAGCAAATGTTTTGAGGATGATTATGAAGGGTGTGTGACTGAGTTGAGAGAATTCATCTCTGCACTCAGTGACACTGAAATATAAATGCCAGTTTAATCAACACATTTCTTTTCCGGTATGTAGTCGGCTGTCATCAGTATGAATATTAATACTACATATTTTTTTAACTGCCCCCCATATGAGCAGAATATAAATTTACTGAATTGGTATTTATTAGTAAAATAAATTACAAAATGGCAACATTATATAAAACAAAAAATAGCATTTGCATTAATCACCTAATTTATTTGCACTACTCTCATTTCAACTTAATTTGAGAGTTTTTATTTAGAGTGACGCTAATTTTTCCTCTGCTCCTCTCAGTCTGAGTGCACCGTCTTTTGGGGAAATTGTGGTTCAGCAATGGTAGCGAGTGGGCAGTCCGTGGGCAGCTTCAAATGCTCGTCTACCTGCAGGGTGTCAAAAATATGTGGTACAACCAGTCTGTGAGCTACTTTTGCTTGTCCTATTGTTGGTCCATCAGCATTGTATAACATACAAAGAGCTGAAGTGAAACGGAGTGTTAAAAACAAAGAAAAGTGTCCAATGCAGCCACCGTCTGTACTTTTCAGACTTTTTATTTTTATTTAATTTTTTTGTTTGTTTTATTTATGGGAGGTTTTGGTGATGGTGTTGGTCACTCTGTCTGCTTGACAAACCAATTTTGCAGCAGTAAAAACTGTCTGGTGATTCTCCCCTTTATGAGCCACCATCAGTCCAACAACCTGCGATGGCCAATGAATTTCCTGTGATAGCTTGTTGGCTCAGAAATTTGTCAAATGCTTGAATGGAGACTTTGAATTTGGTGCTTTGTTTTGCAGCATTTAAGGTCGACCGTGCTAGTCATACTTCATGAAAATTTCAGTGTTTGTGTAGAACTCTTAACTCCAACACAACACAACAAAATGAAAATCTGGTGGCACTGTTCAGCAGTTGCATCATACAAGCTAATTATTTACTGAACTGAATTGGTAGCGGACTGTTAAATTAGCAATGTGAAACATAAAACAAAAAACATCAATATAATAAACAGCCTTTAAGTCGGCCAGCTGCAGCAATACGTGTTATCTGTTCAGTCCCCCAACCCTAGTATGCAGACATGTTTGCTTCTGCATCACAATTTATAATGCAAAACTGCCAAAGACTTGTTCTAGGCAATTTATAGAATGTTTACATTTTGTAGTCTTCCCACCAAAGCACTGTTAGACACTAGTAAGTACTGATTTTTTTTTTCTCTTGAATGTCCTTTATGTGTCTTGTTGATTTCATTTTATCTAGCAGATTTTAAGAGTTGCTTATGGGATGAAAATATTGTGTATGTGTAAAACACTCATATAGGCTAATCATGGCCACCACAACCCGGCCCTGGATAAGTGGCAGAAAATGGATGGGTAGGCTAATATATAGATCAGGTTAGAGTGTGTCCATGTGTCTGTAACTGTAAAACCATTGATGACATTCTGATTAGATTCCAGGAGATTAAGCCTCTGACTGGTGTGTGCTTATATCTAACTGCTGATTAGATCAGGGAGATTTTTCAGGTCAGCACATGATAACAAATTAATTGAGTCAGCATCAGCAACATGTTGACTGTTGCCTTCTTTTATTTGAACTTATGTACTTCTGTTTACCTATGGAAGTGGAAAAAACACTTGGTACTGCGAATACTGGGGGGGGGGGGGATGTTTTTCTTGGGTGAGGGCCAGGGCTTCTGTTTATATCTTATTAATAGTTCAAAAAATTACAAAAAGTTTTTATGAAATGAGCTTGACGTGCCAGCATGCCCTCGCAGGGCTAAAACATAAAATGTTCCATTGCTGTCTGGCTGTGCACCTAATTGTCTCTTTCCAAAATTACAGGCAAGGGAAACCTGGATTTATTTTGTTTATTGCAGCCCAACAGCCAACATGTTATTGCTTTGGTCTCAAGAGCCTTTACTTGTTAAAACCATTACCACTGTAGTGCCAAGTGACACATTTTACTGCTATTTCCCCTTCTTGATTTTGACATACAAATTATAGTGTGACTCCAAATGAAAGGCAGCTCAATGGCCTTATGTTGACCTGCAGCTTCAGCAGAAAACCATTGGATTAAATCATCTCAAGATGGTAGTCTTAATATTTCATGAGCTGATGCGAACGTGGTGATTTCCTTTAAAAGTTGACAGACTGAAAGCATTTATTCTGCCACAGTAGGATTTTTACCCCGAGGGTAAGGGTCTCAAGAACTGGGACACCATCTCAGTGTGTAAGCCTCGCTTGCATGTGATTGCCCCCCGGGCCACAAAACTTGAATACATGCATGTGCGTGTGCTCGCACAATCGCACATACTGACCTCAGTCACATGGAAAGTCCCACTCAGGCTTGGCATGTAACAGAGGCAGGATTTTCCAGTTTAATTACCCCTGAGAGTGTAATTTCACATTAACTTGTGGTTTGCTTGAAATTGCTTTTCTGTCTTGGTAAAAATTTCCTCTTGCTCCATGACTTGGTTACTTCACCCACTATGTCATTACATTGTGTTATAATATAGGATTGCAGTGTTCAGGCATCCCCTACGGTTGCACTTACCATGTAGCCCTCACTATGAACGTTATCCCCAGGGTCACTAGTCTAATATATGAAAGATTTCCAGCTTTTTTTGGTCAGTGAAACACTTTGCATGTGTCACCTTATGCAACACAGCTTTCCATAGCTTAAATTTCAAATACACAAGTGCTAATTTTAAAAATTAGTTTAAAAAAAACCTGAATCTGTAATTAAGGCAAATTCTTCTTTAAAGCTTGGCTGCAGTGATACAGCCTGATGAGATGCAATTATGGTTCACATACCTTTTCTCCTTTATCTTTATGTGACAATTAACTGCATAGCGTAACGCTAAATATGCTTACGAGGTAAAGTCAGGAAAGTATGTCTGCTGGGAACATTTAGTCTTTTGCACACTATGTCTATTTGTTATACTTTCTTCCTAGCAACCTGAAATGCAATACTTAACAAATGTAAAGTTGAATTAATGACCTCAACCAAGTGGTTTAAAGTGATCTTAAAAAACAAAAAACTGCTGTATCTTGTATCATATGATCGCAACAGTTGTTAAGATTTAAGCATGCACCAATTCAACATTTCTATTTCTGAAGCAATACAGATACTCTGGCTTTGAGTATCTGCTGATACTGGGTGCCAGTCCAATTCTAGTGTTAAATTAATAAGCTGTAATCCTTCTCCTATTCTTCCTTCCATGAGGAAGAGACTGGGAGTTATTCCTTTATGTAAGCCAGCATCAGGTTCAGGTTAAACATTTCTGTGCTAAGGCTCTGGTAAGTAAACTGAGGTTGGGCCTCAGTCACTAGTCAAAAATTTGTATTCCCTGAACAGAGTTGCAAGTGGTTGATGGCAGTTGCTAACATTTGTAGTATATATTTGATGATAATTTGATGATTTGGCTTTTTGTCAGCTCCAATACCAGGTCCAGCTTTTTGAGTCATCCTTCCTAACATTATTGTACATTCAATAATAATGTGTAAATAACGCAACTGGGAACATGCAAGGAGCGTCTAATTGCAGGTGCAGGACTGTGTAAATAGAACTGTCAGCTGTTAATCAAAATTTTAATTTAACCTTTAAATCTTATAAAATGTATTTCTGTTCAGTCTTTTGCATTGTAGCCATTGTGTATGAGGTCAAATGCTAATGTAGGTATTTACCAGTTCGGTCCCAGCAGTAATACAAATACAGTTGTGTATCTGATTTAAGATCTGTGTTGTCAGAGATGTAGTCGCCAGTGTATCTCATACATCTATTACGGGGTGAGACTGTCCCTGCAAGATATTGGCCATATTTAGACCTTGTTAATGTGCTAAGAGTCAGTTGAGTTGGACTGCAGCCTTCAGTCTGTATTAAAAGGCTTCTGGGATCCATCTGAGATCAGATTTCAGTTTTTCATTTTTCAAACTGCCCACTGCTGAACTGAAAAAAAAAATGGAGATTATAATGGCAGTTTGGGATCCAGAATCATTTGATCCAAGCAGCTTTGTTTTAGATGTTTGCAGATTTTATTGGGTGTTCTCAGTCTTAGCTGAACACCTGAAAGACCATATCTCTGAATGTTATTGCATTTAGATGCTTTTAATGCTCATTTTCAAAAGCTGTAAGCTTATGATCAAACCACTAAAGACATTTATTTAAAGTGTTACGTCAGGTTAGTTGAGCGTATTATATTACTTTGTCTTTGATTTCAATGATTAGTGTGAGGAAACCAGCCAGCATCTAAACGACTGTGGTGCAGGCGCCAAATTGAATCTGGTTCCAGTCTGTGCAACTAAAGGCCATTTTTTTTGTCTTCCCCCACATTAAAGTAATAAAAGCTGACTACGGCCTACACGGTAAGGTAACCTACTTGAAAGTGGAAAAACAGCAGCCAGACAGACTGAGGTTTGTAGGTTACGAGAGTGCACATGGGTGCTTTGTCCCAGTTTAGATTTGCAACAGGCTTGTTAATTAGTCACCTTTTTTGCTCCCGCTGGAATTTTCCTGAAATTAGTCCCTAATTACAAACACAAGCCTGCAGAAACCAGTGGAAATCCTTTTTGTCCTTTATGTCGCTTTAGGATTTTGAAATACTTGACAATTTATGATGCAGTGAAAACTAGTGAAGGCAAACTTGTAAAGTATTAATTTCTGTGTTTTTTAAATACTCTGAAAAGTTAAAAGAGGGGTGGAAACAAAAAATAATGTTTGGAAGAGCGCATACATTTTGTTGAAAGAAAATAACCAGTTGTAGTAAATTTTGTTTATGTTCAGGCCAAAATCTTGGGTACGCCAGGGGAAATAGAATTTATTAATTGTGCAAATGTAAGAACAAATAAAACATACTGTTTCTCTACTAAAGCAGAACACACAGCACATCATTTATAGCTAACAACATTTTAAGTTATGGTGTGTGTTTTGGATGTGTTTGACAAAAATAGGGTCAGCTAGGAAGCTGGTTATCAAGATCTTCTGACCAAGAAACATGTTTGATCTCACTAGATATTACTCCAAAGCCGAAAACAAGGTATATTTATTAGACTGGGTCAGTCACGGAAATTTAAGACCACTCTTGGTGCTTTGTTTGCTTCTGTTAGGTTTCTGTTATGCTTGTCATGTCAGTGTATCTCAGCACACATTCTTCAGCAACCACTTCTACTTCTTCAGTCTAGTTTGACCCTTAAACATATCTCCTTCACATCCACCACAAGTGTGCTTTCACACTGCTTTTACAGATGAAGAGCTATGTTTGAGTTGTGCAAACAAGCAGTGAAAGTACTTTAGGCTTTGTGAGGCTGCAGAAAACTACAGGCACATTGACACAGCTGTGGCTGCATTTGAGATTATGGTGGAAACACTGGATTTGTCTTGTTTTGTCTACACTTGACTAATGGACACTCAGGGTAAAGCATGCAGCTATGTGAGAATAATAACATGCACACACACACTGAAAAAATGCCTGCAGTCTGCCAGAAAACTCTTGAACATCAAAGAAGTGGCCGTGCTTTAACATAGAGGCCAGTGAACAGCCTCACAGATGGCTGTCTTTAATATTGTCATACCTTTTAATATCCTATCTATAGTTGCTTGGTTGTTTTGAATCCTGAAATAACATTGCTGCCAAATGGTTCTGTTTTTGCAGCAGAGGATTAAAAATTAATGCATTTGACTTCAGCACAGCACCTGATATTTTCCTCTTTTTTTTTTCTTTCTTTCTCAGGTCTGTGGCCTACATCTGAACTTCTACATCCTGGCCTTAAAGGAACCCCTTAAAACTGTTGCGATTTAAAACAAGGGCAGACCATCTCACACACCTGCAGGCCTCCAATACCAGGTTCATGCCACCATGTCCTAAATGACAGCAGTCCATTCCCTGACCATCTTCTGTAAACCCTGCCCTTTCCATCTTCCTTCTCTGTACCATCCCTTATCCCTACTACCAATGTGGTGATTGCTGGTCATAGCACCAGTGGCGCCCAGTTTGGCGTGATGAGCAGCCTCCACCAGCAGCATCATGGCAGCACAGGCTCAGAGCGAGACCTTCACTCTGCTGCCTCCTCTGTTAGCCTCCCCACAGTTAGAAAGACTCCCAAGAAGCGCCGTCTGTCTCTGCATGCAATCTTTGGACGACGACGACGCCCTGAACGTGACCCCAAACGCAAGTCGAGGGCTCTGCAGGCTGGAGCTGCGGTGGATGGCATTGTCAGCATCGAAAGTGTGCAGTCAGAGACTTTGCAGGATAAAACTGCAACCCACTCTCCATTAGATGTAGCATCAACTTCTTCAGTGCCGGGGTCTTCATCAGAGCTGCTGGAGTGCCCTCTGTGCCTACTGCGCCATGCACGCGATCACTTCCCAGACATCATGACCTGCCACCACCGCTCCTGCGCAGACTGCCTGCGACAGTATCTGCGCATCGAGATCTCAGAGTCGCGAGTCAACATCAGCTGCCCCGAGTGCTCAGAGCGGTTCAACCCCCACGACATCAGGATGATCCTGGGAGACCGAGCCCTCATGGACAAGTACGAGGAGTTCATGCTGAGGAGGTGGCTGGTAGCAGAACCCGACTGCCGCTGGTGCCCTGCCCCTGACTGCGGGTAAGAACCAGAGCTGAGGAATTAGATAGCCTCCTGAGTGAATAACACCTAGAACTGGCTGGTGTGTACTTAAAACATGATACACAAGGTGAAAACTTTGGGAATAAAGGTTTTTAGATTTGCAGTCAAATGTACTGTAAGTTAAGGGTAGGAAGGAAATTTGTGATTTGCAACACTAATAACAAAGCATGTGTAAATTTGTCTTATTTCAGACAATTTCCAAAATTTCAAGCCTGTGATATTGTCTCCTAAAAAAGTGTAGTTTTTAAATAGGCCAAAATCTTAGTTTTAATTACCTGAGATGTGCCTGATGCTCTGTGCTTTTGATGAAACTAGTACTCAGCTCCTAAAATATAACACACCAAGGAGGAAGTTCAAGAAAACTTCAAGGCTGTGATCTGGGCCTGTGAAGTGTACTGCAGCTCCTGTATTGATGCCTCAGCTAAAAATAACTCATAGCAGTAATAGCCGTGTTTATTCTGTCAACCAAAAGACGCAAGCAGTAAGTGTATGATAATGCCCAGTGCGGTCTGGTCTCATGGGTGTGTGTGTGTGTGTGTGTGTGTGTGTGTGTGTGTGTGTGTGTGTGTGTGTGTGTGTGTGTGGAGA
>JAVDPK010009968.1:0-18338 GCA_034780415.1 Cichlasoma orientale
ACACACACACACACACACACACACACACACACACACACACACACACACACACACACACACACACACACACACGGGAGTTTCTAGGTCTAGGAAGGCTGTTTTTTCTGTGTGACATCAAATTTATTTAATCAATCCAGCACAGCCCCAGCTGTCCAACATGAAGTGTTTCCCAATTATCTTAATGTGATTTGCTCCCCGCTGTTGGCTGCTACACTACTGATTACGATGTAATAAGATGCTGAGTGCACACACGCAGACACACACATAAACATTTTTTTTTGTCTTCTGTGTTCTTGTGTCATCAGATAGCCAGTGTGAGTTATGACAAGACAAGCTGTGACAAAGAGGGGAAAAGGAGACATAAACCCCAGGAGAGGAGGAGTGGTGGGATGGAGGAACAGGACGGATGTAGGGATAAAAAGCAGACAGACACAGAGCCTGTAGGCCCCAGCAGAGCATACACCAGTGGTTCCACTGTCATCAAATCAAAACGGAGCACCCTGCAGAACGGCAGTGCAGACATCATCCTAACTATGTGGTGACAGGGTAGCCGGGACTTTAAATACACATTAGGAGGCACGCCCCAGCTCCTACGGGGAACAGACAGACAGATGGAATAGAACAAGACCGAAAGAGATGACAGATCAGTATATCAGTGCTGGGGCCTCAAAGGTCTTGTGAATCCCGGAGGACAACTCTGACTCTCTGGGTCAGTCCCTTTGGTTTAATCCTAAGAGGTAGAATACAGCAGTTGTAGCAGTTTCGGTGCCAAAGTGACTAAGTGATGACACTGTGAACTCAGGTCAGATAATTAGATCGTATCAGGGAAATAGTGGGTCGGAGGTGTCGAGATGTGAACCTTCTGGCTAGAGGATCACACAGCTGACAGTGTGAGCGGTGCAGTGGGTCTGCTGTCAGCAGAGTGGTTCTCTGACAAACGAGGGGAAGGAAGGTTAAAAGAGGCAAAAAATTGTGGTTCTCCTGGGGCTTCTTTGAAGACCAAAGCCAAGGAGATGTTCTAGGCCCTCTGAGCTGCAACCATGATTTCTGTCCTAGCTTTTATAACTTGGGCAAGGAAGAGAAATAAAAGGAGAGACGATGAAATTTGTTTTGTTTCTGTTTTTAGAGCACAGAGAATGCACAGAGGAATAACATGTCCAAAGCAAAGAACCTTAGAATGGTCGGAAAAGGGTAAGAAACGGGAACAAATCATTATGTTTTATATATTCTTCTGTCTATGGTTATTATACACTGTATATACTATTGCTGTACTTGGTCACAAACAGTAAGCTTTAAACTCTGACTTAGTATCTTAGTAGCAAAATTTCTTTGTGTTTGGTTGTGCTGTCCAGAGGGTTCTGAACCTCATGAAATACGACGCCACCCTCTGAGTCTTTTGAAATCAATAAGACACAGTTTCACTCTGTTTATTTTGTCAATCTCTGCCCTCAGTACACGCGTGTACTTCCTCTCTGATTTTGTCAAGCAGCTCTTTGGGGGGAAAAAAAGCCGTTACTCTTCTCCTTGACTGTAATTATTTGTCTAATTAATTTCACGCCCCCTTTTCACAACAAAGTTTTATATTTATGCCTATAACTGTGGCCAAGCAACAGCTGTGTTGCAATTTTATGAACCGCTTGAACGTTAGATGCCCTAGCTGGAGCATTTTAAGGGTAATTGCTTCCTTGTTCAAGTATCACTTATTGTATTGCCTAAACGAGTTCTTGCGGCAAGCTACATTCCTGCGGTTCTAAACATTCCCATAGTTATTGCATTTTAAAACAGACGATGACGACGACGATGATAACTTTACATCACATCTCCGACTCCTTATGAGGAAGAGTACCACACTGAGTCCCTGCTTTGCAAGTGTCAGTGGTCTTTACTTGAGACTGGCTGCCTGTATGGGGACGCTGATATTATGCTGAACTACTATTAGAAAGTAAGAGCACTAACATTATATTGGTGTCCATGTTTTTCAATTTCACACTCAGTGACTTCCATGTGGTCAGGCTTAATTGGGGCAGCATCAGGGGAGTCTTTGAATCTGCATACTATAAATGTGTGTGTGTGTGTGTGTGTGAGCTGTATATACAGAGTTCCCACTGTTTTACTGTTAGAAAAACTTTGTTAAGGCTCTTTTATGACTAGAACAAAAGCAGCTATTTTACAGTGCTCTATCTTTCGTGTGTATACCTAGCACGCTCTTAAAAAAGAACATCAGGGAGTTTCTGCATTAAATAAGCAAACAAGCAAAAAAACGACAACAACAAAAACCCAAAGTAAACATCAGGAAGTAAAAACAACAAAGCAGCAGGACTTCAACTCTGGTTTCTGCAGTTTTGAGTCCCAGGTTATAAAGTGGAATTGGTGAACTTGTTAAAAACAACAACTACAGCGTGTGTACACGCTAACATCTGGTAAATAATATGACTGTCTTTTGGACAATCAAATGCAAAGAAATGTACGAAATGCACCCCCTGCTCTCTAACAAGCATATTACTTCATCTTTTCTGTTTACCAAAAACGTATTCATGCTACTAATCAACACATATAGTATGCACATATATGAATTTGAAGAATCCTTTGATAAAATATCTGTTCTACAGTGTTCAAAGTGTATCTTCTGAGTTTGACTGCATGCTCTGAGTTTGACCTGCCAGGCTCCACTCAGCTCACAGACATCAAAACACATCAACCTGAAGCTCTATCACTAACCACACATCAAAGGATTCAGTTCTTCCTGGGTCCATCTGTCCTTTCTTTCCTTTTAGTCACTGCCCAGGCCCAGAGAAAACGTGCCACCTCTTTGGGATAGGCAGTCAACAGACTGTTTCCTTTTAAAGGTAATAATAAAATTCATTGGCCTAAGGAGGAGGCTGAGTCCATGAAAATAGGTTTACAACACTGACATTCATTGACAGAGTCTACAAAGCTGCTGCAGCTGAAGTCACCAGGGGTGCTGCATAGATATTTTGTCAACAGCCCAAAGACAGCTCTAATACAACAGAGATCTATAATCCTTGACATGGCCTGCTGGGATGAGATGGGGAAATCATTTGTGGACTCCTCCCCAAAGAACTCTGAAAGCTAACATCCATGAGAGTGTGTTTCTTTACGTTGTACAGCTTGGCTAATAAAAGAGCTGCACCTCATGGCAATGTTTTCAGCATATCACAGCAAACATTTTACTTTCATGACTCAGTTTTAAGAAAGCAGTCCAGATGTAATGTACAGACACTGACAGTATGGGTAAGCCATGTGGTTTCAGGTTTATATTGTAGCCGGGGCAAAGGGTAAACATTTGTTTTTGATCAACTCTAAGCTTTAAAAAAAACAAAAAAAACAATGATGTGCCGCAGCTGCCAAGCAAGAGTTAAACAAAATCCATAGGTTAGAATGGCTTACATATTTTTCTTAGTGTGTTGGCTTTAACAGCTTCTTCAAAGCTGATTGAAAAGCATATCCCTGAAGCTGCTTGAGAAAATGCCAAGAGTGTGCGAAACTGTTACCAAAGTAAAAAGCCGCTAAAATTTAAAGCATCTTTGTTTTGTTTACACTTTTCTGACTCCGTGGTTCTATTTGTATTATTTTGTAATTTTGTTGCTTTGAGGATTGTTCTGCAGTACAAGAGTGAAAAATAAAAAGTAGATGTTTTCCATAATTCTGACTGCATTCACCACACTATGTGACTCACTCAGTGTAGGAAAAGGATCAATGTCTATGTTCTTTTTTACCCTCTTTTGGACGAGTGCATTGATTCATGCTTCCTCAGACCTACACAAGACCTGACGGTAATGGAGACGTTATGAAAACAATCTGCTCCATAAGCACATAATGTGCAGATTTTCTGCATAGTAAAGAAGTATGATGAAAGGAAGGCGTGTCACATACAGTGATATGGTACATTTACCATAGCTACCCATTACAAAAGGCTTCTTAAAGACAGCTTAAGGAGAAAGAAAGGCAGACAGAGGGTTACGGCACTTAGGACACATAGTTATAAATAGCATAATGTGCATTTACAGATGGCCTTCCTCTTTCATTTAGCCAACAGGTGTGGTGTATCAAGCTGCCGATGACTTAACATGAACACTATAATTACTCCCAGAGCTGTTCTCTGAGAAAAACAAGCATCTTTCCCTGTATTTTCGAACTGTATGGTGTGTGCATGCACATGAAGGCAGGAAGCTAATCAACTGAAGTGCATTCCATATTATTGTGATATATTACCACTGTATAGGCTAAATATGATCTTTCACACCAGTCAGTGCGGCGAATTAATCTATTTCAACTCTAAATAATGACACACGCCACAGGCCCTAGGATGGGTTGTTTTCTTCTTTGCTGACAGCCTGTGTTCTTCTGTTTTTGCCCAAAGGGATTGTGGGATTGAAGAAATCTGCTCCACTTTTACTGTGAATTCTAAACGTGAATACTACCTCTCTTGAGAATACAGTGTGCTTGGGTAATGATTTTAAAAGATTAGATGACACTGTTTTTGCATCTTCTTGCAAAAACAGTCTCATCCAAAATGTAGCCACATGAACATGAATCATGTAATAATTAAAAAAAAAATGCAAGAATCATCACTGACATTTAAATTGGTAGCATTACTTTTGAAAGTAAATCGAAAGCAAGTGGATAAAAGAGTGCGCTGACACTGGGAAGAAAAGCAGGGAAGAAAATATGAAACATTTTTTCCCCCCTAGATTCCTTCTTCTGTCAGAGGAAGAAAATGGTGTGAAGCTGGGAGAATATCAGCTTCCTATAGTGCATCTAGCTGTCAGTCAGAACATTGCCACTAATTGGACGGTACCATGCTGTAACCTTGGAAACTAAGGGTCATATTACATTCACAAATCGCAGCAATGAAGGTCATGGAGCAATAATAATCTCAGCAAGAAGTATTTTTCTCGATGCATTATTTCTGTCATCATAAGGTCTACTATCAAAATAGGTCTGAATTTCAGTAAGGCCAAACCTAACCAGCAGTTGCCTGGCAACACAAATGCTTTATCCTATTCATTTTGCTATTTTACAAGGACAAGATCATATAGACGTGATCCTAAAAATCAGGGATTCTAACAGACCTAGATACAAAAAGAAGCTGGAAGCAATGAAAGCTTTTAGCATGCACAGACACACATGCAGGTGACCTCACACCAGACACCCAGTGATTGATTACTAGCCTTGGGCTATCCTTCTGTCTGAACTTCCTGGTTTTTTAAGTCTTGCTTCCTGCAGGGATCATTGTTTTTTGTGATGTGATTAACTAACGAGCGCGAGGTCATGATTCATGCTCAGTTCTTCCAACCGGCGGAGGTTAGACTAGAGACGAGAGACAGTTCCTGAGGTGGTCTGACTGAAGGGGTGAAGGGGGCAAAAGGTGGAGTAGATTTGGGGTGGGTGGTTGGAGGGAATTTAACCTTGTTTGCTAGAGTTTATGTTTAAGATATAGAATAGATGTTTTCATGTTTCCAGTTTTTATTCTACCCTATCTGTCTTCTGATCTATTAATAAGTGCTATATAATATTTTATCTAACTCTCAGCAGGGAAGCACATATATCTGATTTTTTTTAAGCTAAAAAGTTTTACCTTAATATATATACATATGTTTAAGATTGCCTTGCTCTCCAGTCTCCTTGCTCCCTAATTTCTTAATATTTTGAGAAACAATTAAAATGGCTTAGCTTCCTTCTTCAAATAAACACATAGAACCTACAGCTTATTGTGGTTTGGTCCACCACCGTGTTAAGCTTTCTCTTTTCTGTCTGCACATCTCACTTTTGAAAGCCAGTGCCTTCATGTGACCCTTTTAGCTTTCTAATCGAGTTTCTTCTTTTAACAACCATATGGTATTGGTTTCAGTTGCACTGCTCCAATCTAATGAGCTATACCCCGTGGAAAAAAATAAAACCCTTTAGATTTATAACAGTCTCCTTGTAGATTCTAAGAAATGACCCTGTGATTTGAAAGGTTAAAAATTTATTGCAAGCTAGCGCAAACTCGGCTAATGACCATTACTGCAGATGAAAAGCAGATAAGGGGTCTCATTTTCCAAACTTTATCACTATGTTACTCCTTTCTACCCTCCTCCTACTTCTCTCTTCTCTATTTATTGCCAGTTTCTCTTGCTATGGGAGTCAACGTCAGGCATTGTCAGGATCGAATTAGAACAAAAGAAATCACATTGCTGGAATTCAGTTTGAATTCACAAGTTGTACATTTAGGATTTAGCTGTTCAGGTTTTTATCAGCAAGTATGTTTTTGCACACAGTGCTCCATCTGTGTTCATGCAACGAACCGTTAGAGATTATTGTTGCATGACTCAATTTAGTGTTACCAGCCTGTGACGGTGTGAAAGAGGGAGACGTGCTAACATAGCTCAAAAGGAGACTGGTACCAGAGAATGAAATTCCATATTTACGGCACTGGGCTGCCACTTTTATCTGTCCCGTAAGCAGTTACATGGGCAGCAGCACAAGGGCTACAAGCTGCTTCCTGTTTCAGCACCAACACCCTGCAGGTTAATGAGCGCTGCCACCACTCCTAACGTAGATCTCTGGCTTGTCCCATTGCCACTTTCAAATCACAGTGAGCCATTGTACCAATCGCTCCTCATTTCCTCTCCAGTGACGGCATGAGCTGTGCGGTAGCAGCCAGAGTGCAGGATCCAGCAGCCTTCAGCACTCATAGGCTTAATGGAGGTGAAGGTGTTTTTATGGCACATTCTGACCTGTTCAGTCAGGTAGCACATTAGGCACTCTCTGAGGGCCTTATTACAAATGTCTTTCACACAAATGCTTACAGATGCGCTCCAGCACACACACAGACACACACACACACACACACACACACACACACACACACACACCTGTAATTACTCACACGTCTGGCAACTTTCCACCCGACACGTTATACGCCTCCATGTTGGGCCCCCGCAGAACCGCTTTATAAATAGCTTGACTTTTATTGATACTCATAACTGCTGAAAATTGTTTCCAATTAGACAAAATTGGTCAGTTAAAATAGTGGAAGTAACTTACTGGATCACCTCAGCCTAGATTGTGACATTATTAGAAATTAACTCCTCTGTAACGATACAGAGGCACCACAATTATCAGAACACTGTGGTAATTGCTTAAATGCTCCTAATTGCTCTAAATTGTTTTTAGATACTGTAACAGGGTGATTTATGGATGCCAGAGGGCCAGCCAACACCAGATATTGACACTCAGGGTTCCCCAAAGTGAAGAATTAGATTAAAAACACAGCTGAGGTATACTTTTGGGATTTGGAGGTTATGCTTCACTGGCATGCATATTCTCATCAACGAGTTCCTCTGAGACTTAATGAAAGCAATGTAAATGCATTCCATTGTTATAATGAATAGGTGTGGAAACACACGCCTAATAATAACCGGCTGAATAGAGAAGTCAGTCGTGCGTTAAAGAAGATTAGAAATAACAGCAGAGTTGATGCTGTATCAGTAATATGATCATATGGTTAAAGTTTGTCTACAGTATGTTGGCATGTCTCTTCAAAGTTCAAGTGAAGGAATGGTAGCTTGAACAGAGGACTGCTGGTTCTGTTTGGTGCCTTTCCTCTTTTGTGTGCCTCTCATGCTTATCCTGGAGACAGCACAGAATGCAACAGTGATGTAAAATTACTCATTTAGGAAATGCAGAGGGCTAACACACTGAAAACCAAACTTGCAATGCAACCTCACTTACCACCCACATTACAATACTATTTAGTATTATTTTTCCTTAACAGAGTAGGCTACAGCAACACTGTAAACATCAATAAAATGCACTGAGTGTGCCTCTTACGTGGAACCACCCTGAAATGGAGCTTGTTAGCGCAGATAAAACAAGAAATGTTGTTTTACTGTATTTCAATTTTTCAAAAAATTTCCCTAGGATTTTTTTGAGCTTTTGTTCACTGGAATCAGGCCTACATCTGTTTACTCTGGCATGTCAAACATCAGCTCTATCTTTATAGGCACCCGGTCTCAGTGTTTATGAATGTGGGCCTCAGGGGACGAGCCCCTCACCGAGTGAACTGCGATGTTTGATAAGCTGTGAGAACTCTGAAGAAAATCCAGTGTCGCTGGGCCACAGGCATCGCTGTGTCTCTATCTGCAGTTCCCTCCACCCTCTCCCTCCCCTTGGGGGATTTCTCTATCTTTAATTGCTCGAAAGGAGAGATATGAATCACATGTGCTGAGAATGGGGAAAATGAATATTAGAGAGAATGATCTAAGAAAACCGCTTTCTACAATAGTCTGACAGGAAGTAAACTTCACATGCTTCCTGTTTCCACTTCCTCTTGTCTGCCTGTGGCTGATCCCATCATCTGACTCTCTCTGATAGCTAAACAAGTAAAAGGCAGTACATCACCAGTATTAAATGATATTAAGTTTAAGCTTTATGTATTGTATGTTGGTTCTGGCTCTTCTTTGAATGATTGAGATACTGTATATTACAATAGCATGGGTATTTGTATTAATCTATTAAATTTCAGAGTTATGGAGATACAGTCGCTGGGATCAGCAATTTAAACACCTCCTGTGTTTAAACCATTACTGTATGTTTGGGATTTATTTTACACGATACGAACAGCTGATCAGGGGAGGAGAGCTTTCCGTGATAAAATTACACAAAACACAGCTGGGCCATATCTCACAGTTGCATATGTCAAGGCTACACTCACAGGGGAGAATGTTGTTAAAAGTGTTCTGTTCAAAGGCTTGCAGACCATCTGAGGTTGCACGTCAGCCTCCTGCCCTGAAGGTGTAATTTACACTCTATCCTTCTAAGTCTCCCTTTGTCTCCTCCTCCTCCTTAGTGGAGTGTTGTTGTCTAATCAGATGAGTTCCCAAGATGTTTTTTTCACTAGAAAGGAATGTGAAGGCCTATCAAGAGATCAGACTTCAGCTCAACTATACTGTCTGGATGTGATGCCAAATAAAAGGACAGCTTTACCGAGTCTTTCTTGATTTCATTTAAATGACAGGTTAGAGTGATGATTGGAAGCACCGCTGGGGTTTAAAAATCTCAGAAATCCAACAGCTATTCTGCAGAATATTAAGTTCAAAGTTATTATGCAGAAAGCAAGTTGGGATTTTTGTCGAAGCTGATTCTGCTGATGTTTTTCCTTGAAATAACATTCATTTTTACAAGTCATGGCAAGATAACAGCCATTCGTTTCCTAGGACAGTCACTCCCTTCTTCCTAAACGGTGCTTTCCAGCTCTCTCCTCCACAGAAGAGATAAATGTTTGGAAGAAAGTGCTGCTGATATTGGCAGCCCTACACTTTACACTGCATTACAACACCTGAGTAAGACATTTATGGTTTCCTTTCGGTGGTTTCACACGCGGAATAACCTCAATTTGCTTTTTGTTCACGGTGGAATATTTTGTTAACAAACCGTGACTGAAAATAATCAGAAGGAAGCGAAATAAAGCAAATACTATGCAATGGTTTACTGTGCTTGTGTATTTTAATATCACCCATAAAATAATTTAGAGATCAAAATAATCCATGACTGCATTTAACAACTATATATATAATATATATAATATTTTTTTTTACAACATGGTAATTGTATTCTTGTAGCAGTAATAAGGAAGAAAGAAGAAATTGTGCTTCAGTTTTGTCCTTAGTTTGAAATACACTCGTCTGTACTTTTCCTTTAGTAACACACCTCTCGCTGTCTAAAATGTTCTCCCTCGCGCTCTTCTGCCAGCTGCCATACATCCCACCTGTTTCTACTTTCAGGTCACTTCACTCCCACTGCAGAGACAGTCGCTCCGTCAGCCACAAAACTGAATGTTCCTGCTGAAAATAAATAAATAATCCCACGCTTAGACACTTGCCAATCACTAACAAATTCCGAACACAAAATAAACAAAATGCAGACAGGAAAAAACAAACTCATTTTCTCTGTGTGCTCAATTTCTGACTCGGATGGTATCTTTTTGCTACAAGTTTCAGTCTAATGGGCCTACGTGTGTGTGTGTGTGTGTGTGCGTGTGTATGTGTGTGTGTGCGTGCGTGTTTGGAAAATGCTTTTAAATGGGTTTTGGGTTTATTGTTTGCTCTGGACTGTGATGTTTGAAGCTGTGATTGTTTGCCTCGCAGTTAGTCAGAAAAATGCAGACTTGTGGCATTTTGCTGGGGTTAGTGAGTGTGTATATGTGTGTGTGTGTGTGTGGTCTACGTATTTTCTGTGTTATGAGGAACTAAATCTGTTCACTAATCAAGTCACATTATGGTGAGTGCACTTCTTTATGAGCACAAAAAGCAAGTCTCCATAACGATGATGTTGTAAGTCTTTGTAATGCCATCTGAAGCCATGGATACATAACTCTGTGTGTGTTCTTGAATTACTCATGATATAGATCCGTTTACACAGTCACACAGTGGGAACAAAGGCAGGAAGAAAAAAATGAATAACAAAAAAAGTTCCTTTGAAATCAATAGTTTGCTCAAACTTTTTGAAAACACTCATGTTCTGATGAACGTCTATTAGAGTGAAGTTAATACATTTTCATCTATAAATTTAGAGCCTAATGTTTCACATATCACATGGTAAATAAAATTTCAGATGAATGACAACATGACATGTTACAAAGCATCATTATTTAGCAAAAAACTAAGCCAACATGTAGAATCAGTGTGTGAAAAAAAATCACTCTTACCTCCCCCATCCAGCTTTATCAATGTCAAAAACAATGCAGTGTTTTCAAAAGATGGGACAATGATTGTGTTACTGGGGTGATGGTGACTTTATTCATTTTTATTAAGATTTTATTTTTCACTGTGCTTGGATGCAATCGGGTTCTCTTTTTGGAAATAACCCCTCTGGGGTTTGAGAAAACTTTTTCATGTGGTACTGAGGAGGCAGGAGTGCACAAATATCCCATGGCAAGCTTGTATGCTTCAGACATCATCAGTGACATCACTCGCCCTTAATGAAGCAAGCTTCAATACATGCTTCGTGAAAGACTTCCTGGATTTCTCGACATGCGCTCCGAAGCCTCAGCATAGCAGTCCCATCACTAGCATTCAGGTGTGTGTTAACATAATGCCACCAAGCCAACTGCAGTGATCTTAAAGGCGCAATTGTTGTGGCCCCTCAATCTGGGAAGGGTTGTAAGGCCTTTCCCAAATATTTAGAAGTGTGAAATATTATTTACAAGGGGAAACATTTAAGACAGTTGCCAATCTTCCCAAGAGTGGATATCCCAGCAATACTCAGAGAAATTCCAAAAAAAAAAAAAACAGAGTTACATCTTAAAATCTACAGGCCTCAGTTAGCATGCTAAATGTTAAACTTCACGACAGGATAGAAAAAAAAATTTAAACAAGTATGGCTTGTTTGGAAGGGATGCTGGGAGAAAGACTCTTGTCTCTATAAAGAAAATGCCAGCATGGCTTCGGTTTGCAAAATTGCATCTGAACTAACCACAAGACTTCTGGAACAATGTCCTTTGGACAGACAATACCAAACTGGAGATGTTTGGACACAATGCACAGCATTGGATAAAACCAAAACACAACATATCAGCACAAACACCTCATACCAACTGTCAAGAACAGTGGAGCAGGGGAGATGATTTGGGCTTGTTTTGCAGCTACAGGACCTGGGCACCTTGCAGTTATTGAGTCAACCATGAACCTCTCTGTATACCAAAGTATTCTAGAGTCAAAAGTTTGACCCAAACTGGGTTATGCAACAGACAATAATCTCAAGCACACCAGCAAACCTACAACAAACTGGCTGCAAAAGAAAATCAAGGCGTTATCAAGCTGTGAGTGTTTTTGAACGCAGCCTGACTCCTCCTCTAGCTCCCCAATCAGAGCTGGATTATAAGGAGCATCTGTAGCTCATTGTTCAGTCTCTCTTGGGTTTTTGGTTTCATTCTGATTGCAGTGACTGTTGCAGGTATGTTGAAAATAGGTTTAATGTGTTTAGACTGCTTATTAGAGCAGGTTTTGATCCTTGTTATCCTTGATTGCTGTATTTGGCTGTCCAGTGCCTCATGGTGGTGAGCAGCAACAACAGCATTAAGACTCTAATTTGGACTATGAAAGGATGGACCCTGGATAGCAATTATTATTTATTTACTTATGTATTGGATTTGTTAGATTGCAGCATGGTGGCGTGGTGGTTAGCACAGTTGCCTCACAGGAAGAAGGTCCTAGGTTTGATTCCACCTTGGCTGTGGCCTTTCTGTGTGGTGTTTGCATGTTCTCCCCATATTTGTGTGGGTTTTCTCCAGGTTCTCTGGCTTCCTCACACAGTCCAAAGACATGCAGTTAGTGGGGCTACGTTAACTGGTGGTTCTAAATTGCCCATAGATATGAATATGAGTGTGAATTATGTCTGTCTCTCTGTGTTAGTCGTGTTCAGGTTTAACTTGATTTGGTATTTTAATGTTTTGACTGTGTTTTGTATTTTAACTAAGCTGCCCTGACTTTCTTTAGACTTTTTTAGTTTTTTGCATAGATTTGCTCAGTGGAGCTGCTGTATTTACTATTGTATTGGAGATGTACACTTTTTTTTTTTTTTTAACAAATGCATTATAAAGTAATTTCAAACTTTATGGCTTTTGTGTGGATTTGAACTTTTCTTTTCCTTTGTTGCAGGTCTAGTTTCTATTAAAGAATTGAAGTTAACCTGTCTCACCCCTGCGGTGCCAATGAGTCTGTGCGCTTTTACTACCAATTGGTAATATGAGTATCAGATTATCTCCTGGGGTGCAATGCCCCAGGTAGCATTGTTGGTCCACATATTGAATCATGGTGTAGTATTTGTTTTTTCACAGTGCATCTGAATTTTAGCTTAGTTTTTGTTGAGTACTAACATAGTATAATATGTCATGTGGTGGTCATTATTTAAACTATTTTAGAACCTGGTAAGGACTTTTTTTTTTTTTTGTTCTTTCTTATGAACCACTGTGAAGCTGCAACTACAGGAACACCTACAGCGAGCAACACCCATTCTTGATGTAATACAACATCCTTAATATCCCAGTGGAGTCCTAAGATTGCGGTATGAGCAGTTTGAGTTGGATGTGCTTCTGTATAGTTCAATTTTCTTAAGATCCTCAAATCCTTACACTGCTTGTTGGCATTTCTAGTTGAGCTCTAATTAATGATCCTTATCCCTAATCATCAATAAGTAACTGACAATTAACTCTGCTCCAGTTGTTTAAGAGCACCATAAGGCTGGTGGCAGTTCTTGTAATCAAGATTAGTTAATCAGTTCAGGTCTATTGGAACTAAATCTCGGAGGCCTCCCTGTGTGTCCAAAATAAAATAGGAGCTGCCTGTGAGCAGGCAGGAATAACTGCCCTCTTGCTGCAGATCTTCACGATTAGTGTTAGAAATTACTCACAGATTGCTTTACATTCTGCACTCTAACACTGTGTGTGACTGTGCACAAGGCCTTCTCAGCAATAAATGCCACAAGCATGCAAGAAAAGCTGCTTCCTTCCTTGAAAACAAGTGAGGATTGTGAACCTACTAATGGTAAGTTAATGTCACAGTTTAAGAATTCCTGCTCTCACCTCATTTAAGGTTTACCAGAAACACAACTTAACCTTCAGTCTCACACCAGCAGTTTATTTTTGTGCTTTAGCAAAACCTTTTAAGAAGGAAGAGAAATATGATCCCAGTGCAACAATATGATATATTGGCCATACACATATCCCAAAAATACAGTTTCCCAATGAACGTGTTCTCAATTTTAAAGAGTGAGGATTTTGCATTCTTGTAAGCGTTTATGTTCATCTTACTTCAGATAACGCATTCTTTCTCCTCCATTGCCCAAAATCTTCTGTTTACATTTTGGTAATGCATCACTGTTTTTCAGGTTAATCTACACAATTCAAAGATGTGTTTTTCAGATAGCCGTTGACTGCTGATTTCACTCATCCAGACTGAATGCTGATCCTCCTAAGATGGATCAACTGAACAACATTAGTGACTGGGGGTTAGGGGCTCTTCTTTTGTTTGCTTTATTTGTTGCACTGCAAAATCCTGTGTTCTCACACTGTATTTGGAGGGGTGGCTGTGGAGGCACAGCAGGTCATCTAATAATCAGAAGGACGGTGGTTCGATTCCTGGCTGCTCCACTCTACATGCTATATAAGAACTAGTCCATTTACCATGTCGGAGATAGAAAAAAAGAACTCTTGAAAGAATCAACTCATTTAGTTCTGTAAGTAGTTTATGTAATGGGGGGACACAACTGTTTGTGTGCATGTATTTGCTTTTATCTGTTATGTATTTTAAAAATGTGTTTGGTTCAGCCTACATTTGTCTGAGACAAGGGCCCCAGTGTAAGCTGGAATAGGTTAGCTTCTCAGACTCCAGTTGGATAAGCAGCTGGACTTGTACAAACTGCACTGTTTGTAGTGTTAATTGGAACAATGGATAACTTCCTGGGCTTTTTCTTTGCTCTTTTTAAATAACTCAGCTTTTTTTTTTTTTTTTTTTGGAAAATGTTGCCACAAATTATTAAACTATTCACTTAAATTATGTTCTGGTTGTACTCAAATCACTGTCATTGTAGGGTCTTTACCTTACAATACAAAGCGTCTTGAGGCGACTGTTTGTTGTGAATTGGTGCTATATAAATAAAGTTGAATTGAATAGTCAGCATCATTCAGATTTGAGGCTTATAATTGGGAAAATCTTTCAGAAATCTCTCAGGGTCTAGAGTTACCTAACATGTGGTTCTGTAGCTAATAAGGTTAAGCTGCCAGTCATGCACCACAAAGTCTCCAGTTTGGATCTGACCTGGGCCTTCTACTACGAAGCAGGACTCTGGCTTATTCAGGGTTAACCCTTGCCTTTCTGTACTTAGGCTTCACCATTCTTGGAAGATTCCTTGGACCTCTGCGGGTCGAGTAGGAGGGTCTGACGTTTTCCAGTAGCATCTAAAGTCTTTGTATTTCCCAGAAGAGCATCAATAATAAAGCTAGATTCTTAGATGCAACTTTATTCCTTTATTCCAGTGTACACTTACACTGTACTTCCTGATTTGTGCAAAGCCTGTGTTTGAATTCTATTTTTATATTTAATCTTTACTCTCAAACCCTTAAACAGCACAGAGTCTGCAGCTGAGAGAATAAAACTAAAATGTTTAGTGTTTTGGTTTAAAATCAGCTGGAGGTGCCACATTTTAACTGAAGTTTTTATTCACAGCATGTTTTAAGTGTGATATAGATTCTCCGCTGGGAGAATACGTTTTGTATGTGCAGCTTGTGAAGTCGTACCTTACTAAAACCACTGAATGAAACACAAACTGTGTCACAGTGTCATGGTGTAATAATATGGTGATTTAGAAAATGTATAAATGTGCTTGATTCTAATCTGCTGCTGAGTCTCTTTCACTGCTGGAAACACAGAATACACACCAAGAATACCTGTTCAACCAATTACATTAATTTCCCTTTGATCTGTGGAGAAACTAAAGTGATTTCCACGTCTCATTTATTAGGCTGTGGAACATAAGCTTTGATGTTCAAATGGATCCAGTTTAAAGTTTCAGAGCTCGAATTTGCTTCTGTCACCTTAGAACTAAACAACAGTCATAATTAACTGGAATTAAAATTAAAATGTTTATTTTACTGCTCTGTGCTCTAAATAACCAGATTAAAGATTTGCTCCAGCATTAATTTTTTTTACAACAGTGTTGCATTTTTACTGATATCATTTTTATTGTCTTTATAGATTTGTACTGGATAACCATTTGATAACGTCTCTGGAGTAGATGGCACTCATAGGGATCATTTTCTGTAGAAGAAAAGTCATGTGACCTGTGAAATGCCCCTCTTAAATTGGTGAGATGCTGTCAACACCACCCCTTTCATGACAACGCACAGGGGAAACCCAGGGTTAACTGAGAGAGTTGATAACCAGCTTTGTGAGACTGCTTATCCTGATTAGCAATGTTAGTCTAAGAGAATCCAGATAATGGTAAGATACCCTGGATATGCTGAACTTGCTTCGTAGGGCCCAGTTTCTTTTGTTGTCTCTCTTCCACAATTTGAGTCATTTCTCTGCTACTGTTTAATTACAGAACATAAAGGCCCAGTACGTAATAAATAAAAGAAGATTTGGGTGTTTTGAGAGACAAATATATGTGCCTCAAACTTGTGAAATGTAGTAATGCATTCCAGTTCATGAGGCTAAACTCTTATGTCACTCAACCCATATCCCAGAAGGAAAACTATAAGCTTTGTGAGAATTTTACTCCATCCCCCAACACATGCATGCACATAGTTGTTTCCATCACTTCACACACTGACTTACATTCATTTTCCTTGCTCCAACCGTACCATATCATCTAACCATATACTGTCCTAATTCCAACTATTATCCGGTCCTATCCGGTCCTACACCACACACACACACACACGTTTGACAAAACTCTCTGGAGAATGGGCAGGGATCAAATGAACACTGGACAGTGTGCACTCTTATGTCGTCAGTACGACTCATCACTAATGGTTTTCCGCTTGTCCATGTGTATTTATGTGAGTGTGCAAAAGAGAAAGATATCCTGAGGAAGATCACACCCTGACACTAAACCTCCCAACAGAGCGGGAGGATACTCTTTTCACCTGATGACCTTTAACCTAATCCTCTTGAGTAACCGGGACCCAGTCAAATTTGCTTAAGACACACACCCAGAACTGGAACAGTGGTAGGATAATTACAACCAAAAATCAATAACAAGCATATCACATCTCATGGGTGGAACATCCTGCAACTCTCTTTTCTGGGTCCAACATTACAGCTCTGGTCTTGAAAGAATACATTCTTTGTGCATATTTGGCAGTGCACATTTGGACTGACTCATGTCTGTGTGTACATCAATAGAGACTGCTAAAGAAATCCATGTTTACTTCAAAATCAACTCCTCCATTCATTGCACAGTCTTACATGACACACGGCCAAGATCTGCTGCCTGAATCAACATTCAGCCCTCAGTTCTTTCTGCTTGTTAGTGGTTCAGGAAACCCAGAGTAACATAAGTCTACAAAGATGACCAGCATAGGCTTTCACTGGACATGAATGGCCATATACACCAGTCAAACACTATGACCACTGACAAGTGAAGTGAATAAGATTGATTATCTCTTCATCATGGCACCTGTGAGTGGGAGGGATATATTAGGGAGCAAGAGAACATTTTGTCCTCAAAGTTGATGTATTAGAAGCAGGAAAAATGGGCAAGCGTAAGGAACGAGTTTGACAAGGATCAAATTATGATGGCTAGATGACTGGGTCAGAGCATCTTCAAAACTTGTGAGGTGTTCCTGGTCTGTAGTAGTCAGTATCTATCAAAAGTGGTCCAAAGCAGAAACAGAGGTGAACCAGTAACAGGATCATGGGTGGCCAAGCCTCGTTGATGCATGTGGGGCGTGAAGGCTGTCCCGTGTGGTCCAATCTAACAGGCAAGCTGCTGCAGTTCAACTTGCAGAAAAAGCAGTGGAAGGTTTGATTAATCATGTTTTCTTTTACAGTACATGCATCGCCGTGTGTGTGTGTGTGTGTGTGTGTGTATGTGTGTCGATTACTCTCTTTCAGCAGGATATATAATGTGCCCTGCCACAAAGCAAATTAGGAATAGTTTGAAGAGCACAACAATGAGTTTGAGGTGTTGCCTTGGCCTCTACATTCCCGAGATCTCGATCCAATCAAGAATCTGTGGGATGTGCTGGACAAACGGGTCCGATCCATGGAGGGCCCACCTCGCAATTTACAGGACTTAAAGGATCCGTATGTGTGCATGAATGGGTGAATACAGTTTTGTAGCGTGAACCACTGAGTAGTCAATAAGACAAGAAAAGCACTACAGAAAAAAAAAAATTCAGGCAATTTATTCATTATTGGTGGTCAGTTCAATCTAGTGACCTCACTGCATCTAACATTTTTTATGTAAGGGAAATCCAAAATATCTCCCTATCTTACACTAAAGTCTGTCTTTCTTTAAAATGATGGAAAATAGAATGTGTTATTTGAATACTGCATCTGTAATGATTTTTAGGGCCCGAAGCACGAACGTGCGAAGGCCCTATTGTAATTGCTTCGTTTATTATTTTTATTTTTATTTTTATTTTTATTATTCAGGCAAATGAATTGCTTTTTTGGCGGCTTTATCATTCTCCAAAACTCATGAAACGTTGCACATGCATCACACCTGGTGAAAATTTAAGTATTTTAATGGTTTCGGGCAAGGGCCATCCAAATTGGCTCTCTAGCGCCCCCTAAACTGGAGCCCCACCGCTGTGTTTCACGTACATGTAT
>JAVDPK010010026.1:0-18328 GCA_034780415.1 Cichlasoma orientale
AAAATAGATATTTTTGCACCCAAAACCAGCAGTACCTCTCCAAGAACGTGCGGGGGTGTGAACAAGAGGTTTGAAAAGGATCAGTGACGGTCAGGATGACGACGAGAGATGCCGTCTACGTCCCCGGTGTAAATTTTAACTGTTACAGAGAAGGTAGTCAGTCTTAATTTAGCCATGAGCTGCCGAGCAGGGGAGGGAGGGAGGTGTCAAAAGCCCATCCACCAATCAGGAGCAGACACTTGTGCATCAACTCTACTGCTTCAGTAACGGCCAAACAGAACTGCAAATGAATCCCAATCAGCTGGTTATGTGCTCGAATAACTGTTACTAAAGAAACAAAAAAAGACACAGAAAGCCCAGTGTTTACAAAACAAAGTACAAACTTTATTATTCTGTCTTTACAAAGGCACAAGCCTCTTTATCCCCAAAACATTTCTCTTAAAAAAAGAAAAAAAAATAGCTTCTTGATGACCGTATGCATTGACAGGTCTAACAAAACAAAAAAAAAAAAAAAAAAAGGGAGGAGACCAAGCGGAAAAATGAGGAGACAGACCAGAGATAAACAGATAAAGAACGACAGCATGAGAACAGCAAAAGAACAAAAACAATGTGACAGGACAAGATGTAGGAGGACTGGACATGGAGGGAAAGGGGGATACACAGCTGTGCGGTTTTTACTCAACCTCAAGAGCTTCAGATGAGGAGATGCTCCTTTATATATTTAAAAAAAAGAAGAAGCAAACTCCTATATAGTACAGTAAGTGCTTTGTAATCTTGACCCTATTTGGTGAACCCCAAAGCCCACCCCACATATCCGACCACCTGATATGTCAACACACGTTTCCTAACACGCAAACCAGAGTGGAAAACATAGCTGGGAATAAACCACGTCTGGGATTCAGCAAAAAGTGATTAAATGCAAACAGAGAAAAAAAAGTGAGCGCTCTCCAAACAGAAGAGCGTGCGGACCTTTTCCGTATCCAGGAATCTCCTTCCTATAAAGACAAGAAATAACTGGGAAATACCCCCGTGATTTAATTCCACTCATTTCAGTGCAGCTGACATCAATATTTTTTTAAAGGGCAATTCTGTGATGCATCTGTCCAGCAGTTCAAAGAGCCATCTATGCACTGATCCAGGGGGGGTGAGCAGGGATGTGTCAAAGATGCAACTAATCTCTGAATATACCAGGTTTAACTTCTGAAAATTAAACCGTTAAAGAAAATTTATGGAATGTTGACGTTTCTTTGTGTATTTTTTTTTTTTTTTGCCACCAATCTGGCTTTAAGGGGCTAAACATGTTTAAATCTACAAGTAACCAGAAATCGCATTTTGAATACTCTTTCAGGACTATATGAATGCAACCTGTTCATTTTTTCAAGATAACATAGTAAAAACAAACAAACATGAATTAGACAAAGTCTAAAGTAACTGGACATATACAGTATTCCAACACAGCCCAGGTATTTATAAGCTGGATTGGTCTGAAAGAAAAAGGGGTTCCAGCGGCTACCAAATGGCCAGGGTAAAGAAATTATTATAATAATAATAATAATAATAAAAAATAAAATAAAAAACTTCCCTCAACCCCAGGGCTGTGTTAAGGCTGGCTTCACAGTGCCTCCCTGCAACTGCTATTAGTAAGGCATGCTGCTGCCTCTCTCCGCTACATGTCTTAATGTCAATCTGCCCATAAGCCAAGAGTTCCAGGCAAAATAAAACATTAAAATGTAAGCAGAAATACGCAAAAAATCACGGTACATTTGACAGAAAACGCACTAAAGGACAAATAATCAATATAAGGAAATGCATAGAGCATGTATGGTCTGCCCAGTCACCTCCATGGCACATTCAGACACTTTCACTGGGCGTTTTCCTCATATTTCAAGCATATTCTGATTTTGAAACATGTCCCAAACTTTAGACAAAAAAAAAATAAAATTTTTTTACACTGATAGGGGCTAAACAGAACAAGCTCTCAAGATGGAGCAAACAAGTGATTGTATTCAAGTTATATTTGCACGTGCAAGAATTTCAAGGCAAAAGCGGTTCTGCTGCAGACTGCCAGAGTCCAGAACACCGCCGAGCCTCGCTGATTCAAAACACTAAAAGAGACACACACCTGTGAACGTTACTCAACAGGGCCAAAATATTAGCTTATTTGGCAAGCCAGGTGCTTTGACACTCAAGAAGGGAAGGTGTCAGGAAATGTTTAAAAAAACAAAATGTCAGGCCACAAGTAAAAACAATAAGCCAGATACACATGTGGGATTACTGGGAACCCAGCCCAGCAAAAAATGGCGACAAACAAACAAACGACAACAACAACAACAAAGAGGGGGAAAAATATAGCGTTTTGAACCAGTAAGTGCACTCTCTTCTCGAGCTTCGCTTCATTTTCTGTGAGCACCAGTCAGCCATGAAAACAGCTTTGAAATTCTCATCAACGTGGCGTTGGAGGACTTTTTAGAGAAACACAGCACGAAAAGGTAGACTTCAAAAAAAGGTGAAATAACACATTCTCTCAACGCAAAGCTTGGAAGGTGGAACTTTAGGACAGTCTGTTTCGCTCACAGTGTCTCTCCAAACAGCTCAGATGGATCAGGAAGCGAGGGAGGTTTAAAGGATGTTCGTCTTAAGGGGGGGGGGGGGGTAGAATTGCTCCCCAAGACGTGCGCCGGTGCGGCGCGGTGACGCCACATCGCTGGGCTCTTCGTTGACGTCGTCTCCTTTTTTTTTTTTCGCAGATGAGTCACATGGCTTCAGGGCCGCACAGAGATAACAGTCCCGGCAGTTAATGGAAATGTTTAGCTGACATTCGAAAGTTCTAGTATCCAGTAAAACAGAGCGTTTATAGAGTCAGTGAAGTAGTTGCTCTATTTATCTTTCTATAGTTTAATGGAAAAAAAAGTCTGTGTAAGTGAGTGAATGAAAGAGCGGGGCTAAACATAAGCAGAGAAATAAAAAAAACACAGAACTGACTGCATGTATGAATGTCTAAGTGTAAACCTATGCGGGCCGCCTATCACGGTACAACATGATGTGTATTAAAAAAGAAAAAAAATAGCAGAAAAAAAAAAAACAAGTGCTTCAATCTGACTATCAGCTTTCCACTGAACAAGAGCGCTGTGAGTTTGTAGCCTCCCGTAGCCCTGGTCTGCTTGGGCCTTCTGTGTGTGGGTGTGTGCGTGCATGTGAGTGTATGGTGCGCAAGACGTTAGGGATGAACTCAAGGCAGTGAACAGTCATCCGGCCCGTCGCTGTTTGAGGCTGTGTCTGAGCCTGCCGCGTCAGAAAGGAGACGTCCTGAAGTGACAATGACCGCCCTCCGCTGCTCCTCCTCGCCGACACCACCCTTCCCCTGGGTGCCCTCAATGTGCTGGATTGCCTGGAGAAACAGAGGTGGTAACGGATGTCAGTGACGACAGCACCCTCTAGTGGTGAGATATGAGGCAGGATTTTGTGTCTTACTTGAACGATGGTATCTAGGTTCTGTCGAGATGTGGACACTGTATTGATAACTGATGCTGGGCCCATGGTTACCACAGTAACATGGTGGGGCTGAGGAGTCTGGACAGGTGCAGGAACAATGACTGTAGCGTGGTGTGTAGGTGCTGGGGGAGTAGCGGGGGCCAACACCTGGTAGAAAGGTGCAATCACCATTTATTATTCTCATGTCATCACTTCTGCTGACAATCAGCCTCAGTGCACTGAAGCCACATTTTCAACCTGCACAAAGTACTATAAACATATATTATACTGAACGGGTTCATAAAGTACAAATAGGCAATATGAAAAAACTACAGTCCCAATATAAATATATCAAAAGTTTAAAATGAGAAAATTCACCATTTTAAATCAAAATAAAATTGAACTTGATAGAAGCAACACACTTCAAAAAAGTTGGGATGGGGGCAACAAAAGAGTGGAAAAATAAGTGATACTAAAAAAAAAAACAGTTGGAGGAACATTTTGCAACTAATTAGGTTAATTGGCAGAACAGATTGGGGGTATAAAATGTGTATCTCAGAGAGGCAGAATCTCTCAGAAGATGGGCAGAGGTTCACCAATCTGTAGAAAATGTGAAGACTTTGAATGTCTCATTATCTACAGTATGTCGTATCAAAAGATTCTGAAAATCTGGAGAAATCTCTGTGCGCAAAGGACGAGACCAAAAATCACTATTGGACACCTGTGATCTTCAGGCCCTCAGGCAGCACCGCATTAAAAACAGGCGTGATTCTGTCATAGAAATCACTACATGGGCTCAGGAGCACTTCCAGAAATCACTGTTTGTGAACACGGGTCACCGTGCCAACCACAAATGCAGGTTGAATTTATATCATACAGTGAAGAAGCCATGTGTGAGCAAGGTCCAGTGCTGATGCCATCTTCTCTGGGCTAAAGCTCATTTAAAATGGACTGAGGCAAAGTGGAAAACTGTGGTCAGAAAATCAAAATTTGAAATTCCTTTTGGAAAACATGGACACCATGTCCTCCAGACTAAGCAGGAAAGGGACCATCCTTGCTTATTATCAGTACCTATGGAATTGGCTTTGTGCACATCTGGAAAGGCACCATCAGTCCTGAAAGTTATATACAGGTTTTATGTCAGACCAGGGCATTGTACAGGCCCTTTGATTGTACCTGACCGGCCTGTGTGAGGTCAATGGGAAATTACAGTATGCATCATTCAGTTTGTCCCATTTCAGCCACCAAACAGTCTGTGATAAACTCCCCATCAGAGAATGGCTTACTGTTTCTTGCTATTTTGTGGGAAGTCACAATACGATTTTACTGCTTTTATTTTCAAGGTGTCTGCTTTTTTTGTTTTTTTAAATTTACACATCTATGTGTGCAAGTGAATGCAACTTCACTGTAAATGTTGGGACGGACGGACGAGTTTGCTAACCCCAAAAGATATCAGCTCCGATAAAAAAAAAAAAAGAAAAGAAAAGAGACTGACGTGAACTTCTAAGTATTTATTTACTGACGTCAGAGGTAAAGTCTTGCGCTTGGTTTGTGGAGAGCAGATTGTTGTGTTTAAGGACTACAATTTGAATCGCCATTATGAAACTAATCATGCAAAGAAATACAAGTGTTTGGTGGAAAAATGAAGCATTCAAGAATGTGACCCCCTCTCCAGCAAAACCGGAACAAGACAAATCGAGGACGCAGAAGGAAATCTGGAGCTTCAGTTTAAAAACAAAGCGGACAATTTTGACTTTTTTCCCCCTCTTGGCTCGGGATGAGAGCTGTGGTGTCTGCAACACAGCACTTTTACTCATCTTTGTAGATGAGATAAGAAAAGAGTTTGAGAGTACAGAGGAGCTGGCAGCAATGCACTCAATGAAAGAGCCTACGGCAGAGAGTGATTCATTCACAGAGGCAGCTGCGTGCTTGGATAGACTGGGGCTGAAATGGGACAAACTAGCAGGTGTTACAACCGATGGCTGTCCAAATCTGACAGGGGGAAATGTTGGCCTTTTCAAGTGGACGCAAGATAAACTGACTGAAATGGGCCCAGAACTGAAACTGGCATTTTTGCATTGTGTTATACACCAGTTGTGTACATCAGTGCTAAAAATTAACCATATCGTTGATGTTTTAACTGAAATAGTTAACTTCATCAGGGCAAGAGCACTGAATCAGTTTGTCACAGACATGGTGACATAGGCTACCACACAGCTGTCAGGTGGCGCAGCCTGGGCAAACTGCTAAAAGGAGTATGGGACCTGAGAGTAGAAATTCAAGAGTTTAGTGAGAAGAAAGGCGAGGACATTCCAGAGTTCCAGAGATGCTGAATGGAAGGCAGATCTTACACTTCCTACTGCTGTGACTGCACTAATGAATGAACTAAATACCAAACGGCAAGGGCCCATTTGCACATGAAATGTAAAGGCTGGCGACGGCTTTCATGAGAAAGTTACAGTTTCTTTCAAGCCAATTAGAGAGCACCATTCTTACTCACATGCCAACAGTGAAAGGAGCCATACCATCAGCTGATCGCCTCAGCTGGTACTCATCCATGTTAGGAGCCCCGCACAATGAGTTTTCAAGACGCTTTGAAGACTTCAAAAACAGCTGAGAGTGAAATGCACATGATTTCAACTCCCTTTGCTTGCAGGTTGGATAAATGCATTCAGTGTTCAGCTTGAACTCATTGACCTGGAGTCTGATTCACTGGCAGAGCACTTCAAGTCAGTATCACTGCTGGATTTTTATTCTTCTCTCAAAGAAAAGAACTTTCCACGCATACGGAGACATGCTCAGAAGATGATGGTTCTTCTTTGATGTATGAACAATCAATCAATCCTCTCTCAGTCACCTGTCCGCTGTCCTTCACATTTCCACCTCAGACACTGAACACTGGCTTTAATGCACTTGATCAAGCCCAAAACTGACTTGATTTCTCTCAGTGAACAAGAAAAAAATAACTAAAAACTGCAGATGAAGTCATTAAAATACAAAATAGCAACAGCACTTTGAATGAAGTCAAGTCTCTGAAATGTAGCAAAAACATGCTCAGTTTGCTCACAGCTGTTTTTGGGAATGTTGATTTTGGGCTTGCATTAAAGTGATAAAATGTTGCCTAATTGTAACATCTACTCTTACCTGTAGCAGCTTATAGAGATTAATATTGAGCAGAACTAAGTTCAGCACATTGGTGCCACCCTCTACGACAGACCCAGTTTCTCATGTGGCCCCTTGGGAAAATAAATCGCCCAACCCTGTTTTAGAGCAAAATGCACTCCCATTTTGAAACACAAAATACAAAAAAAGCAGACCCAGGACTGCTGAGCAGCTAGAATCCTCTTATCAGGGACAACATTCCTCTCCCAAAGGTCCAGCAGCTGCTCTCCTCAGTTCCCAGACGTTTACGGGCTGTTATTATAAGAAGAGGGGATGGTACACAGTGGTAAACATGACACTGTCCCAACCTTTTTTCGATGTATTGCTGCCATCAAATTCAAAATGATTTTTTTTCCTTAAAATGATACAGTTCTCAATTTAAATATTTTACATGTTTCTATGTGCTTTTGTGAATAAAATACGAGTTTATGAGAGTTGGAATTTATTGCATTTTGTTTCTATTTTACACAGCATCCCAACCTTTTTTTAAAAAAAATTGGGATTGTAAAACAAATACAGCTGAGACGTATACTGAATACTGATCAGATGTTAGCTACACAACCTAAATTCCAGTTTTATCAGCGGATGACACGACGCACATGGAAATGTAACGAACACAGTTTCATGCTCCTTCGGATCCATTAAATGTGTGGAGAGAGAGAACCTGCTGCATGGGCATCAGCTTGTTCTCCAGATCAAGCCTGGATCAAGCCTTCTAATCCTGGATTAGAAGTTATTAGCAAAGCACCGATGAGCAACTTACTATCATTGCTCAGTCATTATTTAGAATCTGTTTGTATGTCTCTTATTGTACCCAAAGTCATTTATTTTAAAATAGATTCAAAGTTAACATGTGATATTAAAGCCAGTCCTAGACTGTTAAGTAGCTATGACGGCAACAAGAAAAGAAATCACACCTAAATTAGCTTTTTTCCCCAGTAATTCATCGATACCGAGGTAATTCTGCAAATAGTGATCTTGACTTGAGGTTTTGGTTACACAACTCTGCTTGGGGAGTCACAAAGTGTCATATGGCTAATGTAAAGGGCATCAATCATCTTTTACCGCAAAGGCCCAGCTGCCACAAGGAGCGGATGGGGCAGACATCACACGACGATTGATTTGGCATCATGTTCAGTTAGGGCGAGCCTGCAGTAACAGTATGCTGCAGCTATCGGGGCAGGAGACGGCACCAGCAGAGAGACGTGTGAGCGGCTCATTTAACACACTGTAAATCTGTCTGAGCTGCTGACAGCTCTAGCTGTGGACGTGGACTGAACTGTCATGTGCGACTACGTCTATGTGAAATCTACGGTACACTCTGGGATTCGTTTAGTTGTGTGTGTGTGTGTATTTTTAGAAAATGCAACACACTTTGACACGACTGACTCAAAGTCCATAAAAAATTTACACACTATGGAGGGATGAGGGGGGGGGGGGTGTCTGGTGCCTGCCAGCTGATGAATTTAGGCTAATGAGCCGAAAATAAACACTCTTTTTATCGTGTCAAATTTAAGAGCTCACTGCACACGGCCTCTGCAAATGTCGCAAGGATGAGCAAAGAATCAGAAAGTGCAAGGAAATGCTAACATGCAAAAAATGGTTCTAAAATTGTTATTCTGTGTGAAACACTGAAGCATACAGTGGATTTTTCTATATTAGGGAAAAGAGCATATATCTTAAATGTGTGATATGCAGATGTTTCAACCTGTGGGCTGTGGGCTGGAGTGAGGTCCCTCTCCAGCTGTTTGTGCTGCTGCAGACGGACAAGGCTCTGCGTTTGGGCCTGCTGCTCCTGGAACTGCTGGGCGATTGCTTTCAGCTTCTCTGGGTACAACTGGGCATCCAGGGAACGCATCTAACATGCAAAAACATGAAAACAGTTCCATAAAATTGAAACTAGAGCAGTCAGTGGAATTCTAGTCTCCTGAACCTGCACTGTAATCTTTCTAGGTCACCTGTTCTTCCAGAGTCATCCTGGCTGAACGTTCTTTCTCCAGCTGCTGCCTCAGCTCGATCATCTCCCTCTTCAAGTCCTCAGTCTTCTCCTCCTCCAGGATGTCCGGTGAGCCAATCCCTTCATCCTTCTCCTCAGCACGCCTCCTCTTGGGGGAGGAACCGCTCAACTCCTAGGGGAGAGCAAACAGAAATCGGAGCTCTGCTTTAGATGAATGTTAAGACTGATGATAGTGAACCCACTAACTCCTTTGCAAGCAGCAGGGTAACGCTTTACCTGTATGATTCGTTTGAGCTGACTATTCTGCTGCAATAGACGCGTCTTCTCCTGCTCCAAAGTAAAAATGTACTCCGCCGTCTGTTGCAGAATGGCAGCCTGCAGAACAACGTTACAGTTTGTTTATGAAAGCGAGTTCAGAGCCTTCCGGCTACAGCTAAGCCATCTAATTTCAATCACTGTTTATGACCCACCTTGCTGAGTTTCTCTCCATCGCTGTGTGGGATGAGTGTTTTAAGTGACTGGAATCCAGCATTGATGCTCTGCATACGCCGACGCTCGTTGCTGTTGGCAATCTCTCTGCGGATTCGCCTCTCTTGGTCCCGAGCCGTTTCTGGGGTCAGAGGAATGTTGGCCAGGCTAGGAAAAGAAGGGGGAAGGAGATGGGACACTATTAGGGAAAATAAATAGCTTAAGAAAACCTACAAATAAACCAATCTGTGCTGCCACACTTATGACCTCAGGAAAACTTAAATTGCTGCTGGGAGTCAGCTTCCTTTGGAGCTGTCCATGTTAAGAGTAGCACGGGTATAACACCAGCTCCACGTGTCTAGATCAAATCTTTTTTGGTCAGACCAGATTCCCTCAATTTTCTCTGTCTTCCCGTACTTCAGTTAGCACATGCCTTCATTTCTCAGAATTACTTCAAGACAACTCACAGCTGAGTATGAGGAAATTATTAGTGGCCAAATTAGTAAACTAATTCCAAGCACCGGCAAGCCTCTCCTCCTAATGATTCTTGCTGGAAGTACTTTATACTCCAGAAATAGGTCCAATAAAAACAGCTTATGTCACAGTACAGTTTGCGCCACTCTCCGCCAGCGCAATAAACCTGCAGCTGAATTAAGTTTGTATATACCAGAACCACATCACATAAGAAATCATCCTGACATTGGGGCGGGAGGGGGGAAGCTGACAGCATTCGCTCCCCTTGACATCTATTTTTTTGTGAGCTGACCCTTTAAATTGTGTATTTATATCACCACCAAAGAGCAGAAATGACGGGCCCACTCCTGTGATTACGCAGGTATTTACGACGGGCTTGTCCTTTCAGCCCACCGGCAACTACATGTGCCATCGCTCATAACTGAAATTGTTGCAAATCTATAAAGGACCACGAGCTCCGTGTATTTCAGGGTTAAGCACTGAGAGGTAGAGCAGGGATTTAACCCTATACAAAAAAGGTTCCATCCTATTTTTGGCTGTTTCCACCCTGGTGAAGGGCTGTTGAGTCTTAAAAGCAGCTCATGTGCTAGAAGGTATCTCGCTATTGCAGGTAACCCGGGCTTATTGTTTCTGAAATGTACTTACAGCAGCATAAAGTTTATGAACATTCCCATACTCAAACTGTGAGGCACCGTATGCCATATGTTGAAATTCAGTTTGAGAGGAAATTCTAAGCAAACTTCCTCTAACATCCTCTGTATCGAGCTCAGTATCTCTGGGACCCTCTCTAAAACCAAGCTCTTATCTGTACTGACTCAGCTGCCTCAGTGCAAACACTGGGAACAATTGTGCAGACACAGATTAGAAAAGCAGCGTGCATGTGTGTGTGTACACAGACACACACACACACGTGTGGCAGCGCTGCAGCAGCAAATCCAGCAAACACATCCACTGCCAAAACATGACCAACTGAGCCTGAACTTCACAAACACTGACCACTTTAGAGCCTGAATTAGTGTGTGAGTGAGCTTAAAAAAAGGTGTCCCATCACCAGGAAACTAAACAGAGATCAACCAACAGGCTGATTAAAATTGATCAAATTGGAAGCATCTTCAGCTTCTTCCTCTGGCTGCTCCCTTTAGGGGTTGCAGCAGTGGGTCTTCTGCCTCCATCTCACCCCATCCCGAGCATCCTCCTGTCACACCAACCCTGTGCATGTCCTCCTTCACTACAGCCTTCTGTGAGGCCTTCCTCTTTTCCTCCTCCCTGGCAGCTCCATACTCAGCATCCTTTGTCCAACATATCCACTATCCCTCCCCTGCACAATTCCAAACCATCTCAGACCTCTCTAACTTTGTCTCCAATAGTTTCATGAGTATATTAATAATTATTAAGTCAGTTTTCAAGAAGAAATGCCAAAGGGTCTCAAATATAGCAAACTGAACATCAGTCTTTAACTGTTCCACAGAAAAAAAAAAAAAAATTAACAGTGATCTGCATTTTTAAAGTCAGTTATATTTTACAGACCCAGTGACAAATCAGCAAATTAATAATGAAGCATGGATTTCAATGAAAAATACATTTAATATTAATTGTTAAAAGAAAATGTGACAGAGTTCGGTTTAAGTTTAAAACCCATTTAAAGTTTGTCTGCGTTAAGTTTTGGCTTTCCTTGCGGTGCACCAAGTCCCACGCAGACAGCACACTACATTTCCCAGAGTGCCCCTGTCACTACAAGCAGCAGAAACAGTCGCAGATCCCTCCGCCTCCCTCTTCAAGCAGGGCTGCGGACGTATCGATGGGCCTTCCGCGACATACACACACCCCCTTATTAATAACGCCACTTTTAATTTTCCTGCCTCCCCGCGAAAAGCCAAATGTCCCCTTTACCGGACACTTGAAAGGAAATGCATTTTAATCGCCCCAAACACGCTCCAAACGTCCTCACAGTGCCCGACACCACCTCCGCGTTGCGAGCAGACTTTCGTGTCCTCCGCCATTACAACAATGCGGCAGGCAGCATGGCAGAGGTGCGGGATGAAAAAGACGCAGTGGAGGCGGCTCCATAGCGCGAACAAGAAGCGCAGAAACACCAGTTAAACTATCGCCGCCTAAAATAGGAGCGATTACGACATCAGCAGTGCATTTTTGACGTTTGGGGTGAATGAAAACAAGGCGCCATAAACAGGAAACAAACGCCAGACCCCCTCCACCCCCCCGCCATCACTTTTTGCTCAAGCCACAAGCATGGCCGCACTACCCACAATAACTTCGGCTCGCCGTGAAGCGAAATCGTCAACCCCCACGTTGTGCGAGGCGAAAATAGACCCTTTCACACATCAAGGGGCTCGCTCGCTTAAACGTTCCCTTTCTCATGTAAATTTCAGCACATACAGGCAACGTGTGAGGGATTATTTGAGCACAAATAGATCGGGAGGGGGGGAATGCGTTCCGGAGCGAGTAGCAGCGTGGTGTGCACGGAACCACGTGGTTTATGTTTGTTAGCCACAAAATACATCGATTTCGCAGGCAAAGGTGCAAAATAAAAGCACGCACAGGATGCTGTGGTCACAGCGGGAGCCCCCCGCGTGCTCGGTCGCCTCTTAATCTCTGCGTTTGATGTTAATTAATGCCCGCAGCTCCGCGTGAGAGGGTCGTGTACACAATAACAGATCGGATCGAGCATGTTGCCCGAACGACATCGCTAAGTGCGTGTGTTCTCAGCGGATGACTTGATGATGAGAATAATGATAACAGGCACACATGTTGTTGTGAAGCGCGCGTGGAATACACACCTACAAAGACCACCAATCACTTCTTTCTCCGTTTTCCTGAAATGTTGCAAGGAGGGCACCTTCTGAGTTGGTACCATGAAATACTCCATGCTCGCCTCTCGCCAGTTTGGTCTCCCCCTTAAGAAAAAAAAGAAAGAAAGAAAAAAAAAAGCAGCAAATAGTCTCCGTGGAATAAAAGAAAAATGATGACGTAAGTGGACAAAAATCCCCGTGATCCGATGCGGGTTAAATCCTCAAAGAAGATATGAATGCCTCGTCCGTGTAATGTAGTACTTTGAGGCTGCTGAGAGTTGTAATGTTACTCGACTTCCAGCTGATGGGGTTCCCTCGTTGTGTGTGGCGCTCTACCTCTCTCTCTCTTTCTCCCTCCCCTTTGCTTTCTCCCTCTGCATGACCGTGTGTGTGTCTGTGTGTGTGTGTGTGTGTGTGCAGCTGATCGGATGGCTTTCAAGGCGGGAAACAGCTGGTAGGAGTCACACACTGCACTACCAAAAGCCTCCTTCCGCAGATAGGGGGGGAGGGAGGGGGGAGACTGCGCGTAAACAAAGGACTATTTAGCGCAGATATGCGCCGACACATGTGGAGACGCGGAGGGAACCGAAATGCTTGATTAAAACCACCCCAAAAAACAAAAAACAGCTGATCTGTGATCAGATCTGCCGTTACAGTGTTTAGTTAAATCATAAATAGTCTCCACTCACACGGTTTGCCTCAGTTTCATTATAGTCCACGCGGAGAGGGTCTATAATTTTAACCTAAATAGTCAGTTTTTAAATTTTAAATCCTTTTTGGTTTTTTAAGGCGAGCAAATGTCAGCGCACACTGACAGCTCAGACTGATAAGTAAATAAAGAGAGGGACTACTACAGGGGTGGACAAACCAACAGCTGCGATAAGGGAACAAGAGGGATCAGCTGACGAGTTGGCAGCGCTGCACAGCAACAGCGCACCGGGGAGGGCTTTTAGGGACACACACACAACACGGCTGAATGTTAATGTTGTTCACCATTTTGGGTGTGACAGACAGTGGAAACACAGGAGGCTAAATTACAGTAACCTAATCTAATCTGTTAAACAGAGGCTATATGGCGCGCATGCAGCGAATATAAGTCACAGGACGGGAGCAGCACATTTGATCCGGATGCGGCGGCTTTATTTTCTCGATGGCGCATTTTAGTAATTACCTACAGGTGCGGCTGCACGCTGTCAAGCATTTAGAGAAGAATAGAAGAATACAGCTGTGAATGATCGCTGTTAGGCACTGTGGCAGTGATTCTTAAGTAGGCCTGTGCGTTTTACCAGTGTGCCAAATGACAAATATTTCCAAAAAGCAGCCTTCATCATTATATACTTTATATAATCTACATGTAATTATTGTGAATTATAATATTAATTTGTTCATGAATCCTGAATCACACCTTGGTATTTGAATTACGTTTTAAGTAGCCTATACAGTCTTTAATGCCTTAAAACCAATGAAAACCCCACAAACATGCTTACCTATTACTTTCCGTGAAGTTTTAATGTTTTACAGTAGTGATGGTGCAAATTTCGATAGGGTGCATAAAAATCAGCTGATGAGATGTGAGGAGAACATGAATACTCCATTCAAACCCACGTAGGGCCCAGTAAACCCATGCTATAACCTTTCTTTTTAAAAGTCCCGCTTAATGAGTAGGCACCATGTCTAATTTTTGCATGCCCGTCTCTGTAAATTGCGTAGCTTTTAAGAATAGTCAACAAAATAAAAATGAAAACCTGAATGGTTACAGTTTTATTTGAAACTGGGGCATCAGACAGCGCTTTGGAGTGCTATAAAAGCCAGAACCGTCACACTATGGGGATACATTTCTTATTTCTTATTATGGTTTATTTTTTTAAAAAAAATGTAGAATGGTTAGATGATCGTATTTTTTATTTTCTCGCAACAAATGTAACGCTCTATAGGCAATTTTGTCCTCCGCCAGGTAACTTTACGCCCTCTGGTGGTGGCAGGGAAAACCGAAGGGGAGCCATTACTGTGCATTACACTATTGCACATCCTTTTTTACAGTTTTGGTTAAGGAAATGGAACTATATTTATCCACTATTTACAAAAGTACAAACCAAAAAGCCATAAACACATATGACAGTTGCAAGTCTTTGAATGTCTTTAATTTACCATAATGTCTGTAATATCTGCTTTTTGTTTTTGTACCAATGTATATATTGTAGAAGCCTATACCCCTGGCATCCCATATTTCCTATTCTGTGCTCTGTTCCTTATTCTCTCTGTTTTTGTTAACAAGTTGTTCTCTAAATAAAAAAAATAAATAAAAAAACACTATTGCACATCCTCGCATTCAGCATCACAGACACATCTGATGGCACAAGATGGGCAGAACAGAAACACTTCAGAAAAAAGTGTCATTGGTTATTATAGTGATTGCTAGATCTGTGTTTGAGAAAGTTGTTTCACTAGTGTGGATTCCTTTAGAAGTTATAACAGTGCAACATTATGTGTAAAAATCTGAGACGGCAGAAAACAGGGATCTGCTGACTGAACTGCTGTGATACTATATAAAGTGGGATATGTTACTTCAAAATACTTGCACCTTCACACTGCTTTTTTGTTACATCACCTCATCACCAAACCTTGTGCTTTTTCCCCATTTGCTGTGTAAATGACTGCATGTTTGTTCTTTATTTTTCTTATCTGAAGGTGCAGGCGCTCTGCAGCTTTCATTAGAGTGTATAATGACAATAAAAGGTTTCTGATTCTAAGATATTGCTTTAGTTCAGAGCTCAGCATTGATCACATCCATACAGGTGACTCTTTATTTGTCCTTAGATGTGAGAATGCTGTAATATACTCCAAGCACAGCGCATTGTTATCATGGTTCCACTGACTTTATCTGTAATATATTATTACCAAACAACAACAACAACAGTACAGTCACATTTATTTTCACATTTGAATTTTAAAATCTAGCACACTGACATTTTACATGTTTGTTTTTCCAAAACACAACCACATAATTGTACTGTTACTGTTCCTGGGTTAGGTGAAACCTCAGAGAGGGATAGATGGCTGGGGAACTGCTCACAGGGCCACGAGGAAAATTACTCAGTTGCTGACATTTTCACGAGATAGTCTAGAGAGGTGTAAGTGTTTATGAGGTAAAACTATAATATTGATATGCGATTTCAAGCCAAATGCCAAAAATAATATTTGGTTTTTGTTCACCAGTTGCAGGGGGTTATTTCATTTTTCTTTTTTTTCTTTTTTTTCCAGAAGAATGCACTAAATTATAGGAGTATTCAGCCAAATGTGACAAACCTGGCAAACTAAGTGCATTTCGTCTGGTTACTGGAACAGCAGTAGTTGAAAATTTTGTAAATAAATAAAAGTTTTTTAAAAAATTTTATATGGTTTCTTACGGCTCATGGTGGCATCTTATAGTTTTAGTTCAACCAATCAAAAACAGTCAGCAAACCGCAAATCCTGTTTTGTTTGCTTGGAAGAAACTTTATTAATTTATTATCAAAATAGGAAACAAAAAAAAACCCACTTCAAAATAAAATGCACTACATTTTAACAGTGACACTTGCCTACAGCTAATTTTTTACATAGAAAATAATCTGTTTTTCAAATATGGCACTTACCTCACAGCCCAGTTAACATGACAGCAATGCGTGTTAACTGTTAATAATATTGTTATTAAGGATGCATTGCTGTAATTTCTAACAACAGTGCAATGTATAACCTAAGCAAGGGATGTTTTGACTCATGTGGTGGAAATGTGCGTTTGTCTTGCAGAAAGATCACTGGCTCGAGTCTGAACTTTTAAATTATGTAACAGTGTTTCCATCGCTTTACAGCAGCCTGTTGAGGCTGAGTTAGCGGCAGACGCGAGCAAAGAGACAAAACTCAGAGGAAGAGAACATTTAAAGAGAACTGTAAACAAGAGGGGTGTTACCCGGCGCGATGGCCTGTTGTTGGCGGGGAGCAAAGGCGGAGAGATGGCCATGAGGACACAGAGAGAGAGAGAGAGAGAGAGAGAGAGAGAGAGAGGGAGAGTGGTAAGTTTGGAGAGGAGCCTGGGACTGCCCATGGTGGATGGGCGGAGCAGTAAGCATGCGCTGAGCTGGCAGACTCTGGGCTGGTCCTGACGGGCTGGCTGGGCTCCGGGCGGCTGTCTGTGCGCGTCAGACGGTCGTGGGGGAGACTTCCATCAGCACTCAGCGTCTCCCCGAGTGCGGAGAGGGAAAAAAAAAAGAAAAGGCAGAAGAGACACGGGGACAACTGCGCGAAAACAAAACAAACAGCCCTACCTCGGCATCTGGAAAAGCACCGAAGAAGATAGAGACGATCCTCTCCCTCTACCCCACATCCCGTCGCCAACCCGCCCTATCTAACCTACCCACCACTTCGTGCCCTCCCACCCCCCCTTGGAGAAGCAAGACCACCCATAGGAACCCCCCGACTTGACCAGCGTTGCCATTAAGCGATGCGCTTTGAATTTAGGAAGAAATCACCTATGCGCTTTTGATGCTCCACACAACCAGTGGTCTTCGTTTTTCCTCAGCGGGAACAGTTCAGGCTACGGATCTGGGTGTTTGCACTTTCTTGACGGGTTTCCAGTGTCGGGATAACATGCAAAATTTCACCCCACGACAACAGATAAGGCTGTCATCCTGTAGATAAGCCTATATTTAAACAACCAGCTGTCACATACGCTGCGTTTAAGCTTATGTTTGATTTTCAATGCTTAGAAATAATCCTGACAATGGTCTGCCAACGGACCGCCTCTCCAGACACCTAGTTTTATTTTTCCAAGACGTGACAGCTGTTTATTTCGTTTTTGACGAAGAAAAAGCGACAAACTGACGAACAGTGTCTTGACACCGACGCCGTTAGAGCCACAGGACTTTGCGTGCGAAGTTTGCACCGGAGAGACTGGGACCAAGCCGGAGATATCTCGACCATATCCACGGCATTTTCGCTGCAAGGTAAGCCAGAAGCAACCCTATCTTAGACGTCAGCTCAGCGTATTGTGCCCGCTGTCTTGCGTGTCCACGTTGCTGTGAGTGCGCTCCTGCATTGTGAGAAAATTTGCGCGAGTTCAAACAGGGCAGTGACCTATTTTCAGAGACTCTCCAGCGGTGCGCCGAAATCCTGCAGCCAGGACTCCCCGCACTGTCATGGCCAAGGCCGGTGGAGGCGAGCGTGCCATCACCGGCGTTTGTGGTATTCGTCCAGAAATCGTGTCAGTGCCCGTTTCGACATGAGAGCGACCTTTTCCGCGTGTCTGCACCCGTGCTTAATCCAGCATCCCTCTCCACAACCCCGAAAGACATTTTTAGAGCAGTGTCACAGTGTCGCCCTATATAGAGGCGTGCATCACAGATCAGCCAGCTGTTGTGCAAGACAGAGCTCCGTGATAGAGCTCTCTGATGTTTGCCACCACATCTGATAGAGAGTTCAACGTCTGCAGGCTTGTGACTGGCACGCAAACCGGTGATGTTTTGTGTTGGTAAGTAAAGAAGATGAGGAAATTGTAACCTCTACGTCCACTTGAATCCTATTCATTTTTTTAAAATTGCACATATTTTCCCACTTAAACTTTTCATCTCACAGCAACTGGGTACTATATGTGCTGTGATTTTTTCTAACTTAGTTGAGGCCAAGCATGTAGCACAGGGGGCAAGGATGAACCCTGGCAGAGAGGCCTAGATAAAGCGCTATTTTCCTCCAATTAAGCAATTCCACTGTCCCCAAGCCTAATTGTGTGCACACTGGGAATGGCTTGAGATGGACCTTCTGCTCATTGGCTGCCTCCCATGGGCCCATTGTTCCAGAAGATGCCAGGGGAGAGAGCCGAGCTCTGCCCTGCCAAGGCAGACCTAACAAGGCCTGCGCTGGAGGGTAATAAGGCCTGATCATTAACACTAGAACTACCAGACTCCTGCCAAATGGCAGTTATACCTTTAAATCCCATGGTGCTGCCAAATGGCAGCTG
>JAVDPK010010179.1:0-18318 GCA_034780415.1 Cichlasoma orientale
CTGCTTAGGCTGCTGCCCCCGCGACCCGGCCCCGGATAAAGCGGAAGAAAATGGATGGATGGATGGATATATATATAATCCGCTGGATTGTCCACGTCTCTAGTGTGGTAATCGGGCTCCTTTGTGGCTTTTTTGCTTTCCTGTATGTTCCCAGTGCTAACAGCCTCATTCTCCTGTTTACTAGAGCTTCCTGCTCATTCTCACCTGAGCCACTCTGTTGAGTTGGCCCATCCCTCTGGAAAACCTCTCCTGAAGTACTTACCTCATCAGTGCACTTGCCTGTTCACCCTCCAACACCCTTTGGATCTCAAGAACCAACCAGTGGGCCCTCCTGGATAAAACCTCACTATAGTTCAGATGTTGAAATCTCCAAGATGTCTATTTTGTACATGATCCCCTCAAAGAACAACTTCTCCCAACTGTCCAAGAACAGTATGTTGAAGAACAATGCCTTTTCTAGCATGATTGAGCATTGTGCCGTAAGGCAAAAGTGATAAGTGACTCGGGGAACAAAACATTGAAAATTTGGGTCCATGGCCAGGAAACTCCACAGACCTTAATCCCATCTGCCTCTTGGCCAATCCTCAAGAGGGAGACTGACAAACAAGAACCCACAAACTCTGAGCATTCATTATGTAAGAATGGGTTATTATCAGTCAGAATGCCGGGTGCATTGCAGAGGTCTTGAAAAGGGAGGGCCAACACTGCAAATATTGACTCTTTGCATAAACTTATTGTAATTGTCAATAAAAGTCTTTGAATCTTATGAAATGCATGTCATTATACTTCAGTATACCACAGAAATATTTGACCAAAAGATCTAAAAACACTGAAGTAGCAAACCCTCCAAAAACCAATAATTGTGTCAGTTTTAAAACTTTTGGCCCCGACTGTACCAGCTGACAGGGCATTTATTTATGGAGGCCCTATAGTGCAACAGCACCCAACCTTTTAGTTTCTTATATATTTGTTCATTTGAATGTGACTATTCTGTTGTATAGTATAAGATTTTCTAGGTGTTAGGCCACTGGAGGACTTGAGACTTGTTGCCCAAAATGTTTTGGCCCATCTCAAGTTTATTATGTAAAGTGGATCAAATTATTAGTTATTTTTTACTTTTTATATATTTCTGTCACCAAGCTTTACTTTTTGTAAATTTCAAATTATGCTGTTCCTGACTGATGCTGTGCTATCCCGATTATATTGCTTAAGGTTTTAGCTTACAATAAAAATACAATTGTTCTATGTAATAAGAACTTTATAGCTATCAATTTAACTGCTGACTGGGTCTTTGATTTTAAACCACCTATCCATATATATATATATATATATATATATCCCTGACTGCTTTAGTTTATAGTTTGTTTTTCCCCTTTTGGTGTTCCCATTCTCTGCCTCCAAGCTTGGCTCGGTGTTTGTTTGTCTTCTGTCTCTGTGTGAAGTTCATATATCATAGTTCTGGTCTCTGTGTTAGATATTCCCTGTCTTATTTTGACGGTCTGTTGCCTCGTGTGCTTTGGGTTTAGTAATACTTCCCTTGTCTTGTCATCTGTAATTGGTTCCAGCTGTTTCCTCATCATCCTGTGTGTATATTGTCTCAGTGTTCCCTTGTGCTTTGTCTCCCTCGTGTTGTGCGATCTCCAGTTCAGTATGCTTCCTTAGATTCTTAATGTGTTTTGCTGGCTTCTGCCCTGCCTGGTTTACTTTTCTATTTGTTGCTATTTTCAAAGATTTCATTATTAAAAGCTGTTTGTAAGTCCTATATGCCAAGTTCTGCATTTGGGTCCAACTTTACCTGCCACACAGCCGTTTTATGACAGACCACCACCATGATCTCATGCCAGATTCTGCGTTTCATTGTTTCCTTCTGCAGGGATGGGCAACAACACTACAGCTTTCTGCTATAAAACACTCTCCACTGGTGGTGAAAGTTTAGTTACTAAAACTACCCTGAAGAGTAATAAAATGTTATGTATATGAAGGTTGAGCTATCCAGGCAATAAGTAATTTCCGGCAAGTGGCTAGGTGCATGTGCAGCTGAAAAAATGTCAAATACAGATTTTCATGTTAACAGCTTGTTGATCATACAGTTTGGCATGTAAGTATTTGATGATTACTAAAACAGTTAATGCAATACTTGGATTAAAGCTGAAAGTTTGCATTTCATTCACATCTTGACTGTTTGATTTAAAATCCAATGTTGCGGTGTTATGGGGCGAACTGTACACCAAACAACTGTTCATCGCTGCTGGTACTGTCGACTATGCAGCAAATGCTTCGAATTCATCAGATGGAGCAGCTGAGTGTTCCAAGCAGATTGAATGGCAAGTAGCAGATGACAGAATAGCCTTTACCACCATATGGGGACTGAGACTTGAATCGGAATTGTGGCCAAACACTTGAAACTTGGAATATGTGAAATGTTCTGATTTGCAAAAAACAGTAAAAAACATAAGGCAAAACATTGTGCCAAAACCTAATGGGTTAAATTTCCCATCAATTATAGTTGCTGGATTACACCGCATTAAGTTCACATATTGGGAGTGTTTTATAATTATATGGCTAAATCAAAAAGGAAATTCTACCATATGCCTCACCTGGCAACAACTGAATCAAATAGAAGTTCAGATTCAGATTGGGGAGATAATTTAAGGGCAGCATTATTTTTAAAACCAGAAATCTACAGACCACACATGTATATTTGATAATCCTTCCATATGCTAAAGACAGATGCTGTAATTCAAAACACACCAAACTAAAAAACTGTGCCTCAGCAAAGAACTGAAATTTAAAACAGCCGACTCTTGTTACCTCAATAGAGGTAACATTGTCTTGCCTGAACAGCATGTTTTATTTCCTAAATTAAATGCAAATTCGTGTTCACCCTGCAGGTTGTGCAAAATACATAAATATGTTCCATCATAAATACAGCCCTGTGTTTGAGTCTGTACTGCATTCATCCACGCTGCAGCACAATCTCAACTTTTACTCTCATTTTCCCAGCCAGGCAAAGTTGTCCCCACCACAAAAACACATAACCGCACATCACATTTACATTTGCATATCATGCCAAAGGTATAGATCAGATTGTCTGTCTGGAAATACAAAAGAGACTCAATCTGGATGATGAAATTACCCTGAAAACAACTGAACACACTTCAGCAGCATATGAACTATTTGACAGCATTTCTTTTTACAGGTGAGGCGGAGAAGAAGAGATATATATGATTTCAGGTTGTTTCATTTTTTACAACTTCTATGAAATATTTTAAGAATGTTATTGATTCACAAACACGGTTGACGGATGGTCGGAGGGGGGACTTTTGTGTAGTTAGATTTGTGTCTTGGAATTTGCAGACTTTACATTGATAGATTTTATATGTCTACCCTGTCATAATTAATAACTTAATCAAATGTAAATTATATTGTCCTGAGAAGAATACCTGCATGTTTCAGATGGAGCATAATCAGTCAGTCAGTCAGTAGGCACTCTGATGAGAGCGTGACCTCTCATACAGCACTTCAGAAGCAATCTCGATCTTGTGCTATTCTTCCTGCTTCACCCACTGCTCCGAATATTTCTGTGATTTCTTTGTACCAGCTTGTTTTGGTCTTCCTTGTCTCCTTGTTGCAGAGATGCAGCATTCCATGATTGTCCTCTCTTGTGCATCATGACACATCACATGTCCAGTAATACAGAGTGGAGAAGCCAGTTATCCGTAACAGACAGCTCTTGGTGCTGTTGTTTGTTCAATATTGTGTCCACAGAATTCTCAGAATCTTCTGATAGCAAGTGTATCAGTTTTCTTCAAGACCCAGGTTTTGGAAAGATCTTAGTAGTCTCAACTTTGTTTCTTTCCCTTAACCTTGTCACAGATTGCTCATGTTTTTCAATGCAGCTAGGGCATCAGCAAATCAGCATCAAATCCTTGTTGCTTCCACCACCCTTCACTCAAGCACCCAAATAAGTGAAGTGCTCAACTTCTTCCAGCTGTGTTCCCCTAACGGACACTTGAAGGTTGCTAGGGTCATCTGTTGTAACTGCCATTGCTTTGGTCTTCTTAGCGTTCATCTTCAGGTCGTACTCATGGCTTTATTCATGCATCACTTGTACGAGAGTGTTGAGGGTTTGTCTGGACCTTTACATTACAACTGTATCATCTGCATAGTGCAGTTGTGACTCCTGTTACCATGAGTGGGTCAAAGTGCTCAACATTGTCGTTGGGGAGCTGGGGATAGAATGCAGCCCTGCCTACCTCCTTTCTCTATGCTGAACTTGTCTGTCATCCTGCATTCTAGTCTAACTGCCATTTGCTGATCTTGGTAGAGAGCCTTTATCAGCTTTACTACATGTGGTGGAAAACCTAATTCAGCCATAACGGCCTGAAGCTTCTCATATTTGGTATGATCAAAACCTTCTGAGTAATTAAAGAAATGCATCTTACTTCATTTTGTAGCATTTATGAGTGAGTCTCTGTAGACTGAAGATGTGATCTCTTGCTCCTCTATGCTTCATGTAGCCAGCTTGCATTATACTTACCTGCTGTTTCAGCTTCTGCTCCATTCTGCACAAGATGATTCGCAGCTTCACTTTACTTGCATGGCAAATTAGGAAGATGGTTCTATAATTCTATAATGGGTAGTACGGTGGCGCGGTGGTTAGCACTGTTGCCTCACAGTTAGAATACCACCTGGAAGGCCTGGGTTCGATTCCACCTTGGCCCGGGCCTCTCTCTCTCTCTCTCTCTGTGTGGAGTTTGCATGTTCTCCCCGTGTCTGCGTGGATTTCCTCCGGGCACTCCGGTTTCCTCCCACAGTCCAAAAACATGTGCTTACTGGGGTTAGGTTAATTGGCTAATCTAAATTGCCCATAGGTGTGAATGAGAGTATAAATGTGAGTGCGAATGCTTGTCTGTCTCTCTGTGTTACCCCTGCGACAGACTGGCGGCCTGTCCAGGGTATACCCTGCCTGGGATAGGCTCCAGCCCCCCCACGACCCTGAAAAGGAGAAGCGGATGGATGGATGGTTCTATAATTCTCGCATAGTTGCAGATCTTCCTTCTCAATGCTCACGCCACTGCTTCTTCTTGTGATTCTTCATGGGAATGTGAGTTCTGGCTGTTTCTAGTGTGATCGTTTTGGTCTCTTCCCAAAGTTTGTTTCATTTCTCCTGAGTAGTCATAAGGGATCTTGTCTACATCAAAACATAAAATTGGAAGATATCGCTTTCTTGTCCTGATTTTGAATTTAAAGACTATGAGCAATAACTGTTCCCATCAGGAGAAATCCAGGTGAAGAGATGTCGCTTGTGCAAAGCGGACCAACTCATCTCATTTATGGGTGTGTTCTCCCAAACCAAACTGTTGCATCACAGCTTCTTCCTCTACTTCTCTTTCTACTTTTACATTGAAATCACCCATAAGCACAAACATGTTCTCTCTGTACCTTGGAGACTGTGTTCTGAAGTGCCTCAAAGAAATGCTCAACTTCTTCCTCATCTACAGCACTAGTCATGTACACCTGAATCAGAGTGATGTTTGTGGGACTGCTGTGCAAGGTGACTGAGATCACTCTTGACTGGGTTGTACCCAATCAAGGACGTGGAATCTTCCTTCGTCATGTACGCTCCTATGCCACCAAAGCCAGGTTTTTCTCTCCCAGCAAATATGAACATCTCCTCATCTTCACTTCTAAAGTGTCCGGAGTCTAGATGCTGTTGGTGGTGGAGACTAAGATGGAGGCTTGGAAGGAGCTCTTGGGTGGTGGAAAAAGGGAGGTGGTGGGTTGCATGAATGAGTGTGAAAGCAGTGAGTTAAAGTACACTGAGCCCAGGCTGTTTGTGTCAAGGAAGAAAATAGGCAGATGAGTGATTTCAGATCTTCCTTATTGAACTTACGCCTTAGCTTCATTTGTATGGAATGCTTTAAAGATGTTAAACATGAACACATGTAAAGAATAACAGGCAACAGATTGTTCTAAAGCCTACAGCTTGCCTATGAGGTTAAAATGACCCACCCCCCCCCAAAAAAAAGAAAAGAACATAAAACCAGAAAGGTCAGAGAAAAATGTAAGGCTGGCTAACTGCTGAGGTGTTGAAATGAAGCCTGTGGAGGCTTATTTACCAAATAATGGGATTCCTCTTGGGATCCTAACAGGCTCAGAAGGTCTGCAACTTGACAAGAGAACAAGTGTTATTATTAGATTGAAATTTCATGGGTGAGAGGTGAAATCTGAGCTGAAAACAGTGGAAAACCACTAAAGGAATGGCAGCAGGCACTGAGGGGTTTTGCTAATATCTAAAAGAAGCTTAAGTTTTGTGAGTGATGAGAAACAGTTGTAGTTTTGTAGGGGTGGCAACCTCTATGACAGACATTGTTAAGCATTTCTACATTCAAATAAGAACTGGGAGTGTTGATGCCCATGCAAGTGAAGGACAGTTACACAGCGGATCGGGTGGGATTTTAAATTATACCACTAGTCAAATCAGACCCTGTTCCCACCTACTGTCTTTTTTTCCTGTTTAAAGCACTTCATCAAACAATTGATGTAAGTGCTGCTGGAATGAAGCCAGTGAATAAGCATTTCAAGAGCACAATCCTCTGCTAAACTGAAATAATTTCAGCTCTGAGTGTCTGCGCTTTGAATTCCAAAGCAGCGTTATTGCTTCGGTCTGTCATCACTGCGTCCTGCCCATTGTAAAGAGGGAGCGAGGTGCAAGTCATAGAAAGACAAAATCTTTGTGACAGTAGACACGCGCACACACACACATGCACACGCACTAGTAGAAAGCTTTAACCACAAATAGGGAATCAACGGTATCTCTATTTTTGCCATTGTTTTCCTGTTTTTTTTTTTTGCATTAATAAGGGGAAGCATGCGTGTGACTTTATCTTCTCAACAAAGATTTAATTTGAGCAAACTTTGATAGCTTTTTTTAATGCTCCTCAATGCGAGAAAACTCATGTTGCTGAAAAGTTTCTGATTCTCACAACGATGTGCTGAAAGACATTTACCGTTCCCTGAAATTACACTAAATGAAACGATAAGTGTCGAGAAAAAAAGTGCTGCTTATTGATTCTGTGGCAGCCTGAGAGTTTTTAAACTTCTCTACAACTTTTATGCATAACACATCCAACCTTGATCCAACCTTGAACTCGCTACAAGCAGCAGAAGACCACGCTGTTAAAAACCTGAAAAATTTCTGTCAAGGCCGCAAATGGAGGATTTAGAATTTGGCATCAACATCCTGGACCTGACAAGCCTTGGGCCAACAGCTCATATTGCAGATTGTGGTAGTATGACATGTGGGGAATGTTGTCTTCGTGCATGCTGAGCCCCTTAACGCCCTTTAATACAAATGCCCTAGCCTGTCTGAGTATTGTTGCTGACCATGTGCACCCCTTAATGGCACTAAACTATTGCTCTGTTGGCTACTTCCACCAGGATGACCGCAATGGACCGCTGTGTTACAAAGCAAATTTAATTTGAAACTTCAGCGGCCTCCCCGCTCCCCAGATATGAATTTGATATAATAAGTTTGGGATGGGGTGGAATGTGAATTTGGTTGAACGGATGTGCAGCTGACAAATCTGCAGAAATGACACAAAGATCCAATCACATCAACACTGACCCGCCTCGCACACGAATGTTTCCAGCATTGGGTGAAACCCAGGATGCGTTCAGTGACAGTAGGATTTTTCAAGCTAATGACTTTCGTGAGTAACGTGCAAACAAAGAGCAACAAATGGCTCAGCAGCATCATCCCGGGGAACATAACCTTTGTGCACTGGTTGAGGTGATCAGTCTCGGTCCTCAACTGTGTGACATTAGATTAAGTTGATGTTTCTATGACCACAGTGGTAAACAAAATCACTCCCAGAGCAGAATGAATGAAATTCAGTTAGAGCTCTGTGTGTGTGTGTGTGTGTGGAGACGAGTTTGAGAGGAAGTGGACCCAAGTGCAAGTGGTCAGCTTTCTCTTGTTGTTTTATGCTATAATGATTGATTGCGGTGAGGCTGCAATGAGTTTTCAAGTGACATACCACAATGCAGTGACTCATAAAATCAATCTTGCGTAGCTTACAGCATTTGCATGCTGCCGTGGCCAGTGTTTCTAGTCTTTGAAGAAGGCACTTATCTGATAAAATGTCTTTGGGATGAACGTGGTTTCCTTTCTGTTCTGCGTAGAAAGCAAGAATTTGACATACAGCAAAAGTGCAATCCTGTCACAGAGGCTGGGAGAGGATGAAGAGGAGGAAGGCTTTTTCCGGCTCCTCTCAGTTTCTGAAAACAGCACACCATAATTAGAAAGAGCTCAGATAGTCATATGAAATACCACAAATATTATATTATTAACAACACTCCAGAAATGGCTTGGTGGGCAGACAGGTCCCCCCTTTTAGTTTACTTCAAGGAGAAGCTTCCTATCAGCCTAGATAACCTTGATGAGAGCTAATGGGGCTGAAAGCAGCACTGAGGACTAGGCTTTTTATTTAAAAATTCACTTAACTGTGCTGTGTTTGAGACCTGTCTTTGAGACTTAAGATTTATTATGAGACCTTGTTTGTTTGTTTTTCGACTGCCAAAAGCCAGAGAATGAAATGAATCTGAGAAAGAATATGCAGTATTTTGGGTTCTTTACTGTCAAAGCTAATAAAAGAGAACGCTGTTTACCAGCTTTGGAAAAAGAAGCTGCACACACTGGAATTTTCTTTCTAGACTACCAGGAAAGTGAAGCAGTGGCAGTGAGGGTTAATATCCACTGAACCTTTCATGAATCACTGCAGTCCAGGAATCTGAGATTTAGTTCCTGCAACAGAAGTATTGGGACTTTTAATTGATGACTCATTAAACCTCATATACAGAAACTGGTGGAAAAACTGAAGCGAAACATTGCATTGTTACAATTTGATCAATTTCCTTTGTCTGTCACTTGTTTTAATGTTAATGTTAATTAATTATTGTTAATTGGTGTATATTGTCCCGTGCTGCCATCCCTGCTCCTCCCAGACTTTGTCTTTTATTCTCCATGTTAGCGGATTAACTTCTGTTGGGTTTTAGTGGGACTTAATCAAATTAACCCTGCAGCGCGTTTTGTTTTCCACTTTATTCAAGATTTATTGAATTGTTATGCTTGGGTCCTCTTTTTCAACTGTATTCTATGGATATGCCTTTTTTCCCCACAAGCAATAAATGTTTTTGAAGTGACTCACACTCTCCACCGGTCTGCTGTACCCGTCTTTGGGAACAAGCATCCCTCACCACCTAAGCTCCCACCACAAACATCTTAGCATTAAACAGCATGTACATTCACTCAAATTAGTATTAAGTGTTCACACATCAGTCTTCTTCCTCTGAACAAGTTTTATAGTCCTCTTTTTTTTAAAATCTTAAACCTGCTCACCACTCTTTTTTGCTCCCTCTATCTCTCCTCACTCTCTCACTCTTAGTTAATCTCGTTTTAATTGCAGTCTGATTCTTTCTTTGATGCCCATCTCAAGATCACATTACTGCAGCAAATCAGGAACATGACCCCTTCCTTCCTCCATTCCCTTGCTCAGCATGTGCAGTTTTCTTTCCTTTTCTAAGCCTCTATCTCCATCATGCCTAATAGTTTTGTGACAGCTCTCCAGCAGTAATGGACTTTAAGAAACGCAGTGCCATGCAATTAATATTCTCATCACACCAGTTGCTCTTTCGCTTTCCTGCTCTCTGTCTGCTCCTTTGCTCCTTCTTTCTAACGTCGTCATTATTCTGGTCACACCTCGCTCTGTATTTCCCTGGCAAAAGAAATCTCACGGATGTAAGGATGTATTCGGGATGTTTACGAAAGGCACCTCTGTGTATGCATTTGAAGCAGCCTTCATAGTATTCTCGTTTACACGAGGTATCCAGCATGGAAGGATTTGGCAACAAGTTGTTTTAGAGGAACTGGCACTGACTTTTTAGCACCACTCATTTCATAAACATTTCCCAAAATAAAAATCGGTTTATTCTGTAGTAACGGCACGCAAATCTGGAAGTCAGTTCTTGAAGTCAGTGTGTTTTATCAAGCGTATGAGAGCATCAGAGAAATGGAGAGAAATGTGCAGTGTTTTGGTCCCGGGTCGTCACATTGATACCATTTTGTCAGCCTTTTAGTGCCAGTGGCAGCACCGACCCCCTGACATGCCAGCTGTGGCAATATCAGCCACCAAGAGATAAGTATAGAATTTAATTGTCCTTAATTGACTAAATAGCAGCTTAGTTAAAATTTTCATTTGAGATTCTTTTGGAACAAATGCTGTTCCCATGTATGCACCTTTGAAGGCATCAGAGCGAATTTGAAACACTAACCCTAAATGAAGTTGCCAATTTGTTTGTTTATTCTGAGAGATGAAAGAAAATAAAAGGGAGCAGTGTTGAGTAATGCTGCCATGGCCTTTTGCCTTTTCCTCGCCAGAAACAAACTCATTCAGTGTGGCCTGTTAATATTTGGTATTATCAGGTCTATAAAACCCCCACTGTGAATGCCTGCCTTCTATCACCGCTACACTGATAAGATGAAGGCTCCTCCCTCATCAGCTGCTGCTGCATTTAATGCTGTCAAAACAGCTATTTCAAAAATAGCTCCCTTGGAGATATGACACCAAAATGTTAGCAGCAGTTCCATGAACTTTTTCAGGTAACAAGCTGAAGCACATTTCTCAGCATCCTGTTGCTGGTTCATAGTTTGCATGGTGGCCTCCTCATAAACCTCAGCCACACTGAGATTTAATACAGATATGCCTGAAGCGGACTTAAAATGGCATTTTTTTGTGATCCCACTTTATTGCTGCAACAGGCTCCATGTTGCTGTGTAACTGTTAAATGTATTTCAATAAAAATTGCAGTTTGTGATGATTGAATTAGCTTGTCAGAGCTTTTATGTATTATATATACCCTGTTCTCTGTAATTCCTCTTTTACATCTCTTTTTATTTGTCTACATTGTTTGTGCTAAATAAACCTCTTACTCTGAACACGAGGTGCCTTTTCATAAATGTGTTGAGCCACAAAGCATTAAATCTCTTCTGTAGTCGAGTTAAATACAAAAGCAAGGATGATTATTTGCTTGGGAGGAAACTGGACCTGAGGGTCTGAGCTGGTGTTGCATAATTTCAAAGTAATTAAGAACTTCAGACATGAGAAAATTCAAATGGTGATCACCTGCTGTTACTCAAGGATACTAATATACAAGGTTACTTTGGGCAGTGCTGATTAAAGTCCTTCACTGAATATTCTTATGGAATATTTGAATTATATTATATTTGACCATTTCAGACCATTCATTTTGGAGACAAAGTTAGATAGGCATGGCTGATGTTGTTGGGGCAGAAGAGGAGGAGGGACAGTGGACATATTGGACAAAGGATGTTAAGGATGGAACTGATGGGCAGGAGGAAAAGAGGAAGACCACAGAGAAGATTGATGGATGTAGTGAAGGAGGACATTCAGAAAGCTGGTGTGACAGAGAAGGAACCAAGGATAGCGTGAGATGATCTGCTGTGGCAACGCCTAAAGGGACCAAGAAGAAGAAGAAGAAGGCCTGAGCCAAAAGACTTAGTGACCAAAAATGGGTTGTTTCAGACCAGAACACAGGCAGTTTCACACAGTTCACCTCAAAGCAATAGTTTCTTTAGATTTAGTTGTAGTTGGTCCCTCACACTTTCCTGATGATGTTAGATGGTTCAAGGTGAAAGATTGCTATGATATTGTTATGATAGTGCTCTATGATATTGTTATGATAGTGCTGGTACCAATGCATAGTTTGCTATTTTTTCTACACATCACAGCAGTGGAACGCTAGCATGGATATTCTGCATTCTGTACAGTCACTAAAGTAAGTCCTCTGAAGACTGTAAAGTACTAAAGTAAGGTACTAATTAGCAGAGCTTTTTCCAGTATAAAAATAGCTTTAGTAGGCACCCAGACGGTGAGGTATTTAACCTCTCAACTCACAAGTCTTTAAATCTTGCGACACAAAACGGCTGTAAAAATATTGATCACTGGCACTGGGCTCATTTAATCACTGTACTTCTTTTGAATCCATTCCCATTCTTGCCTTACAGTCCAGGCTCCTCACAGCTCTTAGACTTCCATTCATTTATCTGGTACCTAAAAATGTAGCCACAGTGCCAGAGTTTATTTAGTGCACTCTCTGACCATGTTGGGTCCAAACTGGGTAAACTGTTAACAAGACTGTGTAAAAACTGACTGTAAATGACAATGGTACTTTTGGGCACACAGCAGTGCAAATAAGACATTTTAAATTTAGTCTTTGGGGAGGACACATAACACTTAACAGAATTAAACAGTTCAAATGGGACTGGGAGTGGTGGCCTATAGGAGAAGAAGCGTGATCATTACTGAGAGGACCCTGGTTCGAATCCCCGGGCCGGCATCACCTAAAATGTTGATATGATGACTAAATGGTTATTACAGCTACAAATAACATTAACACCCAGTTAACCAACAAAAGCTTTTAATGTGAACAAACGTGGAGGAACTATGCGCCGGCCACACCCTGGGCCATAGAGCGCAGAATTTCCCTTCCTCAATTAATTCGTAAACTAGTAAATAAAGGCACTGAAAACCAAGGGCTTTAATCCCAAAAGGAAGCAGGGATCTTGGGATGCTGGAGAGTTGCTTAGAGAAAGACCCTTTTATAAGCCTCCTTTGGGGCAAGAGAACATACTACTTACTTAATCTTGATCCACCTCAGAATAAGAGGAAGATGGTGAGCAAAAGAATGGAGAAAAAAGAAGAGGAGAGAGGAGGACAGGGACAGAAGGGAGTGCATAACAAGTTAGTATTAAAGTTAGTATTGAAAAACGTATGCAGAATCTGTATTCAGCTTTCAGCAAAAGCCTGTGTGGTAACAGACACAAACAGAGATAACTTGTGTTGACCCACTCACATCCAGAGAGAACAAGTTTATTTTCCAGTTCTTTCCTTTAATCCAAAAGGAGATGGGATCTTCCTTTCCGCCAGCCAATGTCCTCCCATCAGCCTGTTGACTTCCAGGTAGCAGGCTGCAGACTGTTTGTCTGGGAGGGATTATTCCAGGTAAAAGGGAGATTTAGCATAATGTGGGCCATGCCTGTTTTGGCTTCAGCAGGATATGGGGTCATGTAAACATTGCCGTGGCAACCCAATCCACTGTGGGAGGAGGTGATAAGGGAATTAAGGGGGAATGAGCTGTCTAATCCATTTAATTTGGCTATCTCTGCCTCTTTCATGCATTCTCTCTTTTTCACTCGCTTTTATTTTTCCTCCCCAACTCTGCTCGTTTTCTCTTCTTTTTTTAAATTTATTATCTTTTCTCATTCCTTTCTTCTCTTTTCCTGTTTGACCTTTAAGGGATGAAAAAATTAGTAAACATATAAAAAAAGACAGTAAACACAGACTTGCAGTAAACATTGAATCAAAATATCATCGAGCAAAATTAGTTTCCTCTAAGAGGCAAATATTTACCCCTTGACTGTGTGGGTTTATTTCCAGATGTTATTACATGCCTTGTTATGATGACCAGAGCAGCTAAATGCCAATATTTTCTGGGAGAGTCGTAAGATCTTCCCAAGTTAAAGCTCTCTTGGAAAGATACACTTCTTGTGCTGCTCTTTTTCCTACTCACATTCATTTGATTGATAAATGTCACCAAAAAAAGTTCTCAAAATATTTACCACAAGCTACAAGTGCTGGAGGAACGATTCATTTAGTAAAAGAAATGACACAAAAACACCTCAGGACACATAACATGGTAAAATGTACATGAAATATTAAAAGTAAACATACTTGTTCTGCAGAAAAATGTTCACTAATCTGTGTTATATGCATTAATATCGCCACTGCAAATATTTAAAGGTTCGTTCAGTTTAAATAAGTTTTATTCTATTAAATCTTTTGTTTTTAGTGGCTGTCCTGTGAGGACCACATATCTGACAAAACAAAAATTAAGAACAAACATTTTTGATCTGAAACAGCATTAGGCGCATCTCTCCTTCCTGTTAGATGAATTAACATTTTCCATTCACTTTTTGAAAATGCACTCAATTGATTCATTCATGCCAATCACTCACACAGAATCGATGATGACGCTGAAAGAGTGCAGGAGAGCTCCCATAAATCTCCAGGGAAAGAGGCGATGACGCTATAGTGGAAAGTTCATCCAGGAAGAACTCTGTGCCATCAGGCTCCTCGCAGGACCCTTTTTTTTCCTTCTGTAGCCTCATTTTTCTTTATTTTTGCTCCACATTCTTCACACTGTTAACCGCTCTGCCACAATTCCCTCTTTCTCTTTAACTCTGTACAGCATTAAACCTTTTTTGCTAATTACTGCCATGTATTTAACTGTATGATGGATACACAGAGAGAAAATGTGTTTTCATACGCTCACACAAGCAGCAGAATCACGTCTTGTGCTGCTGTCTTTGATTTGGTAATGATGTTAGACTGACGACAATAGAATTGTTTATAATGGAATTATTTCATGCATGCTTTCAGTGTTTTAGGATGTTTTTTTCCCCTTTCAAAATAGATAAACGCTCAGGTCTTTATGCATGGCAAAAAAAAAAGTCTCAGTAAGAGCAGTAGAAATGTTTTTTTCTCTCTCTGAAAGTGTGGTATGGTTATCATTTCAGGCGGGTGTGGCAGTTCTGCTGGGTTCCACTCATCCTCACCTAGCACACCTGTTAATCATCATCATCCCCTCCTTGCCAGATATTTGCTCTGCTCTATGTGGTAGTACCCCTCCTCAGAGTACTCAAAGTGAAACTGGTTAAAGTTTGTGCTTACCAGCTTTGCCTTCCTCCTGTTAGTAATCCTCCCTGGTGTACCAGCCTTTGTTTGCCTGCTCTGGATTCCTTCCTACCCACTCTCTGGAGTCCCCAGCCCTTCCCTTCTGTTGCAGATAACTCTGCTGCTGGTGAAAACAAAGTCCTTTAAACTTTTTTTCATTTGCATCTGCTACAATAAACCTTAACAGATCTGGGGTCCGTCTGTTTTTGCTGATCCATCTAATCAGAGGTTCATGAAAAAGAAACAAACATTTAAACCCCAAAAGGTTCCTTCAACACAAAATGCCGAGTTAGCAGACCAGCTGATAACCAGTGTGCCCGGCTCTTCCCTCAGTAGGCCAAGTTCCTCCTGTTGCCTGTCAGCAGAATGTAGGCATCATGTTAAGTCTTTAGAGGGTTAAAAGGCTAACTTGCTGACAAAGTGCAGTTTCTGACCTTTGGCACAGGCTCTCTCATATATCTTCCATCAGCACTTTTCAGCCTTCTTGTAGGTCTGCTTTTGTTGAATATCAGTAGGGATTTAGAAAACAAAGTGGCTCCATAGTATAGCGGTTCTCACATTTGCTTAACAAGCAAAAGATCCCTGATTTGAGCCCAGCAGGAAACATAAATCCCTTGAGAGTTTTGTCATCTGGTGTGAAAATTATTTGATCCCCTGATGAAGTTGTAGATTTGCTCACTTACAAAGAAATGAGCCGTCTCTAATTTCTTTATGGTAGTTTAATTTTAATGGAGAGAGACAGAATATCAACCAAAAATCCAGAAAAAGTACATTAGATAAAAGTTATAAATTGATTTCCATGTCTTTGAGTGAAATAAGTATTTGATCCCTTACAGCCCAGCCAGAATTCTGCCTCCTACAGATTGGCTGTGTGCCCATGTGGTACACAGGTTTCAATCAATCAATCAATCAATCAATCAATCAATCAATCAATCAATCAATCAATCAATCAATCACAGATACTCCTGATTTCAACTCGTTATGTGTATAAAGCTGTCCATCAGCAAGAAGCTTTGTGAGAAGGTGACAACTGTTGGTACGATTATTCGGAAATGGAAGAAACATAAAATGACCATCAATCGCTCCATGCAAGATCTTGCCTCATGGGGTGAGGATGAGTATGAGAGAGGTGGTGGATCGGCCCAAAACTACACTGGAGGAGCTCGTTAATGATCTGAAGGCATTTGAGACCACAGTCACCAAAAGCACCATTGTTAACACGCTTTGCTGTAATGGACTGAAATCTTGCTGCGCCTGCAAGTTCACTCTGCTGAAGAATGTACACGCACAGGCCCATCTTAGATTTGCCAGGGAGCATCTAAATGATTCGAAGAAGGTTTGAGAGGAAAAAGCTGTGGTCAGAAGAAACCAAAATTGAGCGTTAGAGAGTTTCCGTAAAGAAAAATCCCTCCTGAGATCAGTGCAAACCTGGTCACCAACTACAAGAAACATCTTACCGCTGTGGCCACGAACAAGGGTTTCTCCACCACGTTCTAAGTCATGTTTTGCTTGGGAATCAAATATTTATTTCACTCAATGATATGCAAATTAATTCATAACTTTTTATGCAATTTGTTTATTTTTTTTCAAAGTTTTTGGTTGATGTTCTGTCTCTTGCCATTAAAATGAAGCTACCAGCAAACTTACAAATGAACTCACTGTTCCTGCTGTGGGAAGCCCTTGTGTAAGGCAGCAGCCAAATCAAGATAAACTAAATCACTGTGGATCCAGAATAGCTGGTTACTTGTGGAGTTCTGTTTCTAACGTGGCTGCTTTTGTACAGTAGACTGTTCAGCCTTCGGAGGTGTTGAGGGTTTAATTCATCCAAGCGTCTGTGATGGGAGCTCCTCTTGACAGCCACAGTTATTCACATATTCCTGTAACATTTCGGTGGCAGATGACTAATGACTGATTTTTGAAGGTCTTGCAGATTTATGGCAGTACAGCGTTGTCTACTGTATACTCATAAATTGTGGGTAAACTCATAAATCTTCAGTGATTTAAATTGGACTTCTAGATAATTTCTCACCTTGGATTAAAGTAAACAGGACTACGTAATTAAATTCTGTGTATTTATACAATGAAAAAAATTCAGTCTTCAAGACAGGCAAACATTTTTATGGAAAACCTTATTCAGCAAAGCACAAGTTCAGATATCACATGAATCCAGTGGGGCTAAAGGAAAAAGTTCCTCCTGTACTGAAAAGGATCAGCTTTGATCAAATAATATCAGAACACGGATGTTTACAAGATCAAGACATGTCCTCATGGTGCATGATTCTTTATATTTGTCTACAGGTTTATTTTTGCAGTAAACACTAGTTTTTAAAGCTTTGAAGATACTTTCAAACTTGTACAGTAATTTGATGAACTGTTAAGCCTTTGAAGATCATTCTGATTATGTATTTTATTGACACACAGCTGGATTCTTTCTAAACGTGACCCTTCAACAGTGGGTAGAGTAGCTGATGGGATTTAATGGGCCTGAAATCAAGGGGTTCTCATCGTGGATTTTAGTGCTACAGTACTTTGGAGTTGTTTATTTGGAGAACTGCAAGAAGCCTGCAGCTGCAGAAAGCTGCAACTCCGCCTTCCCCAGAATTTTTACAGCAGCGGCGAAGCGTTCATGACCATTTGTGCCACAAGGGGACACTAATAGAAGATATGTTAGTTTGTAATAAACCAGAATTATTGTTTAAGCGTAGTTAGGCTTAGAAAACTCTCAACTGCGTTCACATCATCAGAAATGGCCCCGTGTGGCTTTTAAGATCTTACACATTAATGCACTCAGTTTCTCATTTTCTAGCTTCTCACTCATTACACACAGGCAGCGCTGTATGCACCTCGCAGCAATTTTAGATTTTATTGACAGGCAGATTGATTAGCAAGCAGCTGCTCCGGCCTGACCCATCTGTCATATTGTGAGAAAAATCCAGACAAAGTGGGGAGGGGATACCAATGAGTGACACAGCCAGAAAGTGGAAGCAACACTGGTCTTACTCCATCCCTCATCATCAGAGAGAGAGAGAGAGAGAGAGAGAGAGAGAGTGAGTTTGGGGGTAGGAAAATTGTGCATGCAGAGAACTACCAGCAGTGACATACTTCATCTATCATAACTCTGTGGTGTTGGTCATTAGAGGCTGAGCAAGAGGAAATATGCTTAAAAAGATAGGAAGAGAAGTAAAGACATGTTAGAACTTCTAATTATGCAGCATATCCACTTCTTGTCAGTTACGTACAGGGGTTATAATAATAAATAATAGTAGCTCATGAGTCCTATTTGTCACGATCCAGGGCCGGTGGCCCAGTGCGCAGTATGTTCGTGTTTTGTTGTGCATTAGGATCTTAGTTATCATGGTTTTCTGTTCAATCATTTGTGTTTAGTTCGTGTTGTCCTTCCCATGGTCTGTTAAGATGTTTGTTATTCCTCCGGTGTCACGTCTGTTATGTTTTGTTCTCGTGTCTTTGTCCCTTGTCTCATGTCATGTGTTTAGTTTTATGT
>JAVDPK010010198.1:0-18315 GCA_034780415.1 Cichlasoma orientale
TAGACTTTCTCCTTGCTCCTTTGCATTACAATCTTGTCTAATATATATATATATATATATATATATATATATATATATATATACTTTGTTAATGTCATTTCATCCATATTCTTCCTTCATTTTACCATAGGCTGGGTATTCCATGGATTTGAGGATGTGAAATGAGTCACACCGCTAAGGTTTTGAATTCTGCCACCCCATGGTATCCTGGGGAGAGAACTGGACTCTACCAAATCTCATTTATGCAGCTTATTTCAACCTAGCCAGTAGCAACACTGCTTTAGAGGAAAATGTATTGTACAAGAAGGAAGCGACTGCAGCTGAGCAGGGTTCTTTTTCTCCTCTCTGGGGTTTTCCTCTGTACCCTCTACCAGCTGACCATCAGTGCCAGACTGTATGAGCCTTTGGCAATGCCTCAGATTGCAGAGGAATTTGGGGAAGGTTCAACAGAGGGGGGTGAGGACCCTACAGTAGAGATTGGAGGGCTGGAGGAACCTCTCACTGCAACACATGATTTAGAGCCCACTGATCAAACAACAACTACAGACATGTCTGCGGTCCATCATACAGATACAACTTCAGATTCCAAAGTATCTTCCACTACTGAATCGCCTATATTGCCAGCAACAAATAGGACTTTAGTGCATTGCATCTATGTAGCCCCTGAACTTCCACAGGAGACCCCCACACCAGCTCCCCCTGCGACCACTGTCCCCCCAGCTTCTCCTGGTGAAGCACCGCATATGAAGGGCGAATACCCTGAAGATATCTTTTCAATCGAAGATCGCAGACGAGGCTGGGTGGTCCTTCACATTGTTGGGATGATGTACATGTTTGTGTCACTTGCAATTGTGTGTGATGAGTTCTTTGTTCCTGCTCTCGGGGTAATCACGGACAAGTTAGCAATCTCTGATGATGTGGCTGGAGCCACCTTCATGGCTGCTGGAGGCTCTGCCCCTGAGCTTTTTACCTCTTTGATAGGAGTCTTCATCGCCCACAGCAACGTGGGTATTGGCACAATTGTGGGCTCAGCAGTTTTTAACATTTTGTTTGTGATTGGAATGTGTGCTTTGTTTTCTCGGGAGATTCTTCATCTTACCTGGTGGCCTCTATTCAGGGATGTGTCATTCTACATACTTGACCTCATCTTACTAATTATCTTCTTCCTGGATAATGTCATCATGTGGTGGGAGAGCATGATGCTGGTGGCTAGTTACACTCTCTATGTCATTTTCATGAAGTTTAATGTGCAACTAGAGCGAGCGTTCAAGACCCAACTCCACAAACACAAGAGCATTGTCAAAGTTATTGCTGTAGAGGAACCAGACAAGGTAAGCTCTCATGCAACAAAAATTCAACAGAGCTCTACTCATCAATCAACCAATTAATGACTCTGTTGTTTGGTATTTATATCAAAGAGTTTTCTCCATTTTTTAGCAAAACCCATATTTGGTATTACTGAAAACTAGAGAAGAAAACTGGTATTACTGAAAACTATGCATACCATTGCAGTGGATAAATGCTTTTCTGTTGAGAGACACAAATAAGCAGATTTTAATGTTTTTTTCATGTGGGTAACTTGATTTCCAAAAACAGAACTCAATCATGTTTAATTATGCCTCATACTCACTGTACTTACATACAGTGTGATGTATCACCGAAGGAGTGAGCCAAAATACTCATAGCTCACACTTCATGACACCTCTTCTCCTTCCTGTAACATAATGTACTGTTTATGCCAAAGCATGAAATGATACTGGTTTTCAATGCTAGTAAAAGCCTTGGGAAAACAAAGCTAATCAGCCAAAGCAAACTAATCCTTTCAGGAGTTAAAGCTCCGTTAGCATCCACATGTAATGTGTTTGATCCTGTGTAGTGTGACTGAGGCTTAATTCACACAAAGTAAACCTTAAGGGTTTGTTCACGCTCAGGTTTTGTGAGGAGTGGGTTATTCTTTGTTGAAGATGCTATTTCATATCATACATAATTACTTTTTCATATTATTTTTTATTTTTATGGGAATGGCGGATACATTAAAACCATGTAATTCTGTGCTTGACACACAGCTACATCTTTTTTTTTTTTTTTAAAATAATATCTAACACACAAGTTGACCAGTGTGTGCAATGAGTGAAATAATAATGCATTATGTTATAATATAAATTCTAGCAAAATTAACTTTGGTCAATCTGTACCATTGAATGATCATCACTGAACAAAACGTTGTTGCACACAGACTAATGGGGACGGTGAGGATAATGCACTTCCTGCACCAGAGGACAAGAATCGGTTAAAGGTAAAAAATCAATTAACCAACCAATAACCTGCAAGAAGAAAGTCTCAAAAACCAAACATCCTTATACTCTTGATACCTTGATACTCACAGTCTTCATTTACCTACATGCTTTCTTACATTGTATCTATCTTTCTGCTGACCTTCTCATCACAGCCTTATATTACACTTGCTAAGAAAAACATCCAGTGTTATCTATTATGGCACGCTTGTGTAACAGTGATTTGCTCTTGTCTGTATAGTGAGTAGCTGTCATGACCTCAGCCATCTCTTTCCCCAGTTGAAGCCATCCCTTCAGCGAGGGGGGAGTTCTGCTTCTTTACACAACAGCACAATGAGAAACACCATCTTCCAGCTCATGATTCACACATTAGACCCTATAGGTAATGGTGAGTACTGCTTGATGACTGATAACTGTGCACCCTGAAAGGTGCTTTTATAATCGCTGTCTGAGTACTATGTCCTTCTCATTCTAAAATGGATTAGCAAAGTGTCCCACATGAAGGCAGGACTAAGTCCAGATTGATACTAAGCAGATAAATACCTATCCCAGCCTACAGAGGGATGCATTTGAAGGCCCACAGGGGAAGATGAAAAAGATCGCTGCAATACACTCTAAGAAAAAATAAGTAAATGCAGGATGAAGTGGTTGACTTTCTCTTACATCAGTTAGAAGTTACATGAGTTAGAAGCTGAGTAATATTAAAAATAACTGGATTGTGGGCTCTCCTATCCAACTTTCACTTTTGAGAAAACAGTTACTCAGGCCATCTTGTTACATCATTCTGTGGATAAAATGTCAGTGAAATTTGGCTACCTGCAGCAAGTCCATGCTACATTATGCCCCAATTTGTGGACCTGCTTGTACCAGTCTTGGTTTGCTTGTCAGGGCAGCACTGCAGCAGCACAGTAATGGAGCATTTGAATCAGCCTAACATCAGGGTCAGAGCTAGCTGTATAAACCCTGCATCAATCTTTTCTTTTTTTTTCATGTACAGTCAAGCGGTTCATGCTTTTTGAGACATCTGGTCACATTGTGGTGCATTGTCTTTCTGTGGTTTTCTGTGTTACTGGTAACATTAACTAGAATTTTAACCAGGTTAAACCCCGTTTCAACAGGGTCCCTGAGCATAAGCATCAGCACCTGCCTATATAGTCAGTAGCTCCTCCCATTTCAGGAAATAACAATTAAATGCCAATTAAGTGCTAAATTATCTTATAGCAGTGCTCAATATAAATTAGATTTATTTATAGATTTATGATTACAAGTTAATCAGATGCAAATCTTAAAACCAGCATTTTCAATCAGACTCTCTTTAGGATTTCATGACCAATGGAGCAGCAATACACTCATAAGACAGCTAAATTAAAAGCACTTTGTGGTGTGTTTAGGGGCATCCCTTTGACATTCATAATTCTAATTTTGTTTTGCTTGTTTCTGTGTTTGTAGGGAAATTTAAGGAGAAAGCTGAGATTATGAACAATGTGGCAAGAAGGAAGTCAGAGAGCAAAACACAAGAAAAAAATGAAGGTAACATGGAAGGATGTGAGGGTCGTGCACTGATCAGGTGCAGAATTTGTTCATAAAACAGAGACTGACAGTTTCTCATCTTCAGCCGGGCTGCAAAGCATTAAAATCACACGAGCAAAATGTCTCAACAAATAAAGTAAAAGGGGTTCTTTTGTTTAACACAAAGTAGATGGCTATCTACCATGATAGCATAACTGCTTCCCATTGTAGCAATATTTTTAGCATATGGCTTAGAAGCATTTAGCACGCAGTAGTTAAAAACAAGGAACATAGCAAATTTCATGCAATATACTGCATGATAACAGCATCCAATCAGTACTGACCCTAAAGTGCATAAAAGAGCATGTAAAAAAATCATGAAGACAGTGAGTTCCATTAACACATTCACTGCAACAATTCTTCATGTAACCAGTCCTGAAGTCTTTAATTAAATTAAAGACTGGCCGATAGCTGAATGAGCAAGAGACTCACAGGAAATGAACAAACTCTTTGAGATTCCTTTCACAGATGGCGGGGGGAAAACTGAGCAGACCAAAGAGCCAGAACCTACCCCAGCTGCAGAAGCAGAAAAGAAGGAGCAGCCAGAGGACAAGAAGGTACTCTCCAACCATGTCCTGGTGGCTTTCAAAAAGTCCAGAAGTCAGTCTTTGATACCTGTCTATGTAAGAGCCAATGCACAGAGCTACAGCTTGTGGGCACCAGCTTCTTTAGGATCATTTAGCTTTTGCTTTTATTATTATTTTTTCTTCACTGTGACATCTTTCCTGCTTCAGGAAGATGTGCCAGCAAAAGATGATGGGTCAGGAGACTCTGACGACTCTGAGAGCGATGAAGAGGATAGCGATGAAAGTGATGAGTCCAGCGAAGATGAGGATGAGGAGGATGAAGACGAGGAAGAAGAGGAAAAAGAGGATGACCCTCTGTCTTTACAATGGCCCGATTCGCGACGAAAGCAAGCCACCTACCTCTTCCTGTTGCCCATAGTTTTCCCTCTGTGGCTCACCGTTCCTGATGTTCGCAACCCGGTGAGAGATACCAGAATATTTCTGATATCAGCTGTGATAACTTAAATCCTACTGCATTTTGCTATTACATCACCCACTTTGTCCTATAGAAATCCAGAAAATTCTTTGTGGTCACCTTCCTGGGATCTATTCTGTGGATTGCCATCTTCTCGTACCTCATGGTGTGGTGGGCCCATCAGGTCAGTTACGTTAGAGACATACGCGCTGCTTTGTTTCTCGTTTGTGTGCACTGACATAAAGTATCTCTTTAGCACCTATAAATCTGGATGTTGATATACATCTTCCTAGGTGGGTGAGACTATCGGCATTTCAGAGGAGATTATGGGCCTGACTATCCTGGCTGCGGGGACCTCCATCCCTGACCTCATTACCAGTGTGATTGTGGCTCGTAAAGGCCTGGGGGACATGGCTGTGTCTAGCTCGGTGGGCAGTAACATCTTTGACATCACTGTGGGGTGAGCTTCTATAGCTTGATCTGTCATGATTTAAAAGAAAAAGAAAAAATCTACTGAACGCAAAGTTTAATAATTTCTTTCTCTTCCTTTTTTTTTGTTGTTTGTCATTATCATTTTACTCAAAAGCCTACCAGTCCCTTGGCTCCTGTACTCAGCCATCCATAGTTTTGGTCCAGTGGCCGTCAGCAGCAACGGGCTCTTTTGTGCCATAGTGCTGCTCTTCCTCATGCTCCTCTTTGTTATCATCTCCATTGCTTCTTGTAAATGGAAGATGAATAAGGTGCTGGGTTTCACCATGTTTCTCCTCTACTTTATCTTCTTGGTGCTCAGTGTCATGCTGGAGGATCGTATCATCATCTGTCCCGTTTCCATCTAATTCTTTCTACTGAACTGTTAACCCTTACATGTATGGATCTCATGAGCATAGATCAGGACATCTATAGGAAACATTCAGTGCTCTGTATTGTTACCAGCTAAATGTCTGGGATGTCCGCTTTTAAATTTGTTTTTACAGTACATTAGGAGATGCATTACTACTATCTAATACAGTGTCGATTTTACAGTATAAGACCACTGACAGTGATATTAATGTTTTGGGGTTTTGTTTTCTTGTTGTTGTTTTTTACACAACACTGTCTATTAAATGCAAGTAAAAGTCTGGCTTGTGTGCACATTCTGGAAAAATTTTGTAATATTCATGATAGACCTTGATAGAGCTTGCTTTAACTTTTTTTTTTTAATCATCACTCTTTGCACTCAATCTTGAAAATAAATAAATAAATCAAACATGACATCCATAGAATAAATGTTTTTATTCATAAATGAAGGCAAACTATAGATCCACCCAAGGAAGAAATTTCATTTTCTTTTTTTTATGTAAAAATCATACAAATCAGTATCTGTGTTACAAATGATAAATAATACTTAGGAAACATTGTTAAAATTGACACTTAGTGTAAACAACACACGGACATAAAATTATGTTTTGGTCATCAGTGGGGGTTTTTTCAGACCCTGTTTACAAGTTGGTTAAAATGCTTATCTGCATGCCGTGAGATTGGTGTTCATTTCAAGCACACAGCCTTATCTAATCCAGCATTGTATCATCAGTTACTGTGAAGTCCAGCAACAAGCTGTGGAGCTGCTTCACTCCAAGTTTTTGTCAGTTAATGGTGAAAGAGAACATTAACGCCGTGAAGTGTCACGCTTGTGTTTTAAAGTGATTCCTGAATGAGGGCAGGTCAGAGCTGTTTTTCCAAGTCAAAGGAACAACTTTGACATCTTTAAATAATCACAGTGCAAATAAAACCTGCACTACAGTCTGTTCCAAGACTGGTTAGTATAAGTGGGCTAAATGTCCAGTAATATTCTGTATGTCACATTAAACAGTGCACTGTTGTCCAAATAGCTAAAACATCAACGCCACAGAATGAAGACAAGAAGAAAACATACAAAACACTAGAGTCAAATACTCTGCACATTTTTACGAATCCATTAGTGTGTCTCAAAGACGTTATAAAAGAAAATGTTGATTAAACCAACTGAATACATTTATTTCCATTTTTGTCTACTATTTAATTGATTGTACTGTTTTTAAGGAAATCCGTCCTTGGGGAGTCCCATTTAACACAAAATTTGTTGCTTTAAAAAAAATATTGCCTACAAAACTGTAAATTAATCACTTATGTATTATTCCCTTTCGGGCTCTTTTGGTACGTTGTACAAAAAACATAAATCATTGTGCATATACATTAATTCAGGGCTCCCTTCTGGAATCAGAAACAATATTGTGGTTTATAATTTTATGACGTTACAATCTAGTTTAGTGTATTTAGGTATATGACTTGAAACCAGTGGAAATTTCAGACAGGTGTATGCGGCTGGGACGCGGCCCTATGTAACAATGAGAACAAATGTCAAGTGCTCATCTTATCAAAGTGCTTTGTAAAAACATGAATATCTAAAAGCAAGTACACACAATCAACAACAGTCTTAACAAGGTCACCAGGACCACTGAGGAATTTCGACGAGGTGAACTTACACTTACTTTTACCTACTTATTCACAGCTTCAACAGAAACAGAGGCATAAAATAGACTGTGTAATAACTGTGCAAACATGTATACAGAAAATATTTTCAAAAATATTTACAAACACAAGGCCTGTCACTTCATGCCTCTCAGCTCTGACGGCTTACAAGAAAGTCATGGCAGTTGCATTACGTTAAGTCCCATTGTGCTTACGAGAGCTTAATGCTCCAGTCAGATGAGCTGGTCCTGAGTCTGAAGAGCAGTCTGAAAAAAACAACAGCAGCAGTGACTGTGGTTGGAAGGAGAAAAGAAAAAAAAAAGAGAGAAGGAGACGAGAAGTTCACAAACTGGGCACTCCAAAAGTCCTCCTGCACTCCATGACCCCTGCTCCGGGGGGCCGGTCACAGTTGTGTGTCAGTTTAACCAGGTTGGGGGTGAGGCGATCGTACGCCAGCTTGTACTCGCGATCAAAAGCACCTGCAAGAGAGATAACGTTAAGTTAAGAATCTTTCAGTAAACTCTCTTTATATAAAATGTATTTTAATCATTAACCACAAATAGCAGGTATGTGGAAATAGCAGCAGTATAGTCTATATATTTAAGAAGACAAGTCTACAGGCTTCTAGCTAGCAGCTCTGTTGTACCTGGTTAGAGCAATGCTTTGGATTATGTAGGCTGCCATTATCATGCTGAAGTTAAGGTGGTATGGCTGTTATGTGGATATATTCAAACACTTTATACTATCTTGCTAACATTTGACAATAAAAAGAGTACAGAGTACAAATGAGGCTATTGTATTGTGTCCTAGATCTTTGTATTACACTATGCAAAATTTTGACCTGAGGATGGCACTGCATTCAAGTCTAAGGGATCAAATTGATCCTGGGCAGCACATAGACTGCCTACACAAAATTTGTGTTATTCCATTGGATGAGACAGATTTTTATGCAGAATATGTCAGGAAAAAAACGCCTGAAGGAGCTACAGGTAATGTCAGGGCATCATTAAGGCCATCAAGAATCATTTTTAGATATCTTGACAAAAGCGGTGGACTGACGTTGCCAGTCCAAGCTACTGGAATAACTAAAAACTGAATATTGGCGCTTTGAACTTACTGATATTAATGTTGTTCTTTCCCAAAGCCACCAGAGCAAGGAACAATAAATCTCTGTAGAGACTCCTTTTTGGGAGGAAAAAAAAAAAGCAATTAGATTTTCCATTCATATGATCTTGCCGGCATAACTTTACTCATGACAAACCTATTTATTTATTTACCTTTGTCTCTTAAATCCCAGCTCAGGCCCCAACAGCTGGATGATCTGGCTCATGGGCTGATGGACATCACTCTTTTTAATGCTCCTCACAAAACCCTGCAGGAGCTCCACAGTGAAGAGTTGGCCTTCTTCACATAACCCAGAGCGAACCAGCGAGCTGGCACCTGCAAAGAGAGAGAGAGATTAAAATAACCGCGATCAAAGGGTCATTCATCTCCATCTCTCAAAATTAAGCCTGAAAGCATAGAGCACTGATAAGGTGACTTGACTAATGGGTTTCCTGAACTGAATTATGCATGATGTTCCAGTTGTTAACATGCATTGTTTCATTTCCATGTAAATATCTGACCTCACCAGGAAAATCATTTTCTGAAAGTAGCCTAATATCTAAAAAAAAAAAAAAAAAGTACCACAGGCTGTGGAAGTGAAACTTACAGTGGGTGTTCCACAGGACATAGCAGGGTTGAACTTTGTCTTGGTGCAACTTCAAGTTGTCCCACATAATCCTCACAAGAACCTGCTTACTGTCCTCAGATGACACTGTCTGAGGAGTCTGAAGGGGATAAAATACATGATTAATCCCTTATAGCATTCTCCCCTGTGGGCAACAGAAGTGTTATGGTTTCATTGCATTATTTTTTAGTAGTTTTATTTAAAAAAAACAAAAAAAACAACACTGGGCGCCGCCAAAGTCACAATTCATTTTTTGTGCCGGTTGGTACAATCTGTTTATGCTCGTCTTTGTGCTAGGCTAAGCTAATGAGCCATGAGATTTACTTTTTTAGCCGCTGTGCACAGAATAGTATCAATTTCTACATTTTTAAAGTATTCGACGTGTGGGTGATAGACTGCCATATTCACCTGGTCTTCATGGCTACAGTGCAGGGAGCCCAGGATAAGTGCTGGCAGGTTACTCGGCAGGTCCAACCTTCTGAAGTACCACACAAGGTTCCAGAAGACAATGGGATGCTGGTCAACAACACTTGGGGAGGAGATTGCCTGGTCGCCCTCATTCACCAGCAGGCTCTCCAGCTCCTTCCACAGAACCAGAGGGCTCAGGTAGGGCACTGTTACAGGAGCGGAGGCGGAGGAGGCGGAGGAGGAGGAGGAGGATGAGCCTGGAGCTCGTCCAGCGCCCCCACTGCTCTCCTGCTGCTGTGGAGGAGCTGCAGATGACTCAGCTGCACAGTCTGTTGTGGAGATTTTTTCCTCAGGAGTGGGTGGCACAGACGTATCCTCCTCTGTAACAGGATTACTTTTCTCTGATGACCTGAGGAGAGACGGAGGGTGGATCTTTTTAAATGGGTCACAGGGACAAAAGATGGTTTGTCTGTGTTTGTGTGCCTCTGTGCTTTTTGTAAAAAAATAAATAAATAAATAAAACAACTAGCAAGATACTATAGAACAAGACAATCTGGCACAATGTTGTAACTGAAAATAGCACAAAGTCATAGAAGCTCCTGATTAATTATTCAAAGTGTTTGTTCTCTCTTTGTAAGTATATTGTACTGTGTGGATTTTACCTGCTATGTGGTCTCAGATCTTTGATTTCCACATTGAGGAAAGGCAAGAAGGCTGTGCCGCAGAAAGGACAAGTGCTGTTGAGGTTTGAGTCATTTGCTGTCCAGCCTGCCATTATCTCCTCATCATACACCAGACAGTCACATGTCTTACAAAGTGAACAGCTAGACATCAGAACCTATAAAAGAAGGCATCAGGATCAGAGAGAAACGATCACACAGTCTTAGTGAGCCTACAGACAAGAGTCGGATCAGGGATTGTTATGTGCTAGTGCCTTACCTCTACGGTGTAATTGGGAGTGGGTAGGAAACGGCTGGTGTCTGGGGAGGAATCTGGAGTGTGAGGAGCTTTGGAGGAAAGTCCCAAACCACCTGGATACAATGGAGGATTATACAATTAGACACAGAAGACAAAGCCAAAATTGAACACAGCTGTCAAAACTTTAAATGTCTAGAAAGAAAAGAAAAAGCAGCCAGATGCAACAAAGCAGCAGCTACTTCATTAAAGTCTGCAATGAGTGTTTGTTTTTGTGCTGCAGGTTTAGTGAGTCTGTGTCTCTAAGTGCACGTGGATGTGCATGCACGTGTACATGTTCCAAGTGTTTATGTTTAGCTTAGGGCCTGTGACTGGGTGCAGAAAAACCTACACACGGCATCAGCCCTCATGCCTGTTGGCCTAGTTTCCAACAGAACAACACCCAACTCTTTCCATCACTGAGCCCTTCTCTTACTCTAAATTTAGACTGCCAAAAAGTGTTTTCATGCAAACCAATGCAATGCTGCTGTTATAACGGGGTTGTTTTAGATTGGAGCTGCTTTTGGCAGAAATGGAAACTAATTGAACTGATTTTTCTGATCATGCAATGTAAAAACCAAAAAGAACAGCTTTATTACAATATTTCATGCACAGATTAATCAAAAGATGTGAAACTGACCAGAAAAGGAGTTGTGTCTGAAAACTCTGTTTGGGGTGCCAGGGCTGCCCAGGTTATGACCAATGGGGCTTTTCCTGACTCGGGACACGCTACCATGCTGCGGGGAGGTAAATCCATCTGGGTCTAGACAGGAGTCATTATCAAGCAGTGAGGAGCAATCGGCCTCTCCTGAGGTCAGTGAGGACACGCTCATGCGGTCACAGTTTGTATCCTGCAGGGGGCAATGAGGAAAAACACTGTCACATAACTGCTTTTCATCTTCAAGACAGTAATCAGAAATACACAAGAAATATTTATATGTGAAAAATGTTACACTTCTAACCTGTGTTAGTGAAGTCTGGGAGGACAAACGAGAGTAGAGGCGACTAGCCTTCTCAGCCACACCCTTCCCTGCTGATATGACGCTACTCTTGAAGATATCCAGAGTTGGGGTGAACAGTGTGTCCATAGAGAAAGATGAAGTGGAAGGAGTAGGTGATGATGGTGAAACCAAAGAGGGAGGCCTCTCCCTGTCTTTGTTACAAATACCAAGAGGAAGAGATGGTGACGGCCTCAGCCTCTCCTTTGTTTTGGGAGGTAGTGGGAGGTGTGTAGTGGATCGAACTAGGGTTGAGGATTGTGGGGAGGAGTGGGGAGAAGAGGCTGAGCGAAACAAAGGGCTTGAGGGGTTCTGCAGGTCCATACTGGGTGCGCGGCTGCTCAGAGGGCTGTTGCCGTTATTCATGTACATTTCAATCTCCTCGGCCAGGTTGCGGCGAGCATTGGTGTTGCTGCTGTCCTGGTCCTGGTTGTCCTGGTCACACTCCTGTACTGTCGCTGTTGCCATCAGTGACAGGGGATCAAATCCCATCTCGATACCTGTCCTCCTCACTGTCCCAGCATTGCAACTAACTGCACCGGTGCAGCTGACACTCCTCTCTAATGGAAGTTTCTGTTTATCATTCTCTGTGTCTTCTTCCTCTACTCCATGCAGCCTGTCAGCTACAAGGTGATGCTGCTTTGATGAACTGAGAAAGGGGACGTTGAGCCTCAGAGTTCCCTGTCCACCAGACAAGTCTAGAGAATTTGGCCTCTCTGACTTTGGCAAAGCTCCACTTAGAAGAGTGTCACTAGACGGACTGGAAGCCAGCCTGCTGCCATTGCCTATGACAAAAACACATTTGAAAACATTCAGCTTAAAGGTTCGTAGTGTTTATAAGCAGTTAAAATGACTTCTTGAGAGTCTCGTTTATTAATAAAACACGCCTGAGTTAGCATCCTTTGATTTACAGGCAGTTTTAAACAACATCGTTTGAGAGGGTGAACGCTAAAAGGCATTTTTGTGCATTTGGCTAATCAACTGAAATCTCCGACAGTATTGTACTCTTGCATTATTCTAAAATAACAAATCCTGTTAGACTTATGAATTGTTACTGGTGCTTCTGTTCATGCCAACACAAAGCTACTGCAGAGGGGAGGAGAAAGAGAAACTGGCAGCTGCGTGGATCCTTAAGGGATATGTGTTTATCTTAAAATACAGCTGCATTGCATTTTAAGCCAAAAGTAGTAAGCTATTAAGGCTCTGATGAAATGCCACACCGATTACCGAGGACTACCGATTATGAAGACTAAAAAAAGAGACTACGTCAGACACAGCATGTCGTGATTTGCAACAAAATTCGAGGCAAAACAGTCACCCCGCTTACATAATACATTTATCCATCAAGAGATGTTTTTTTTTCTAAATATAACAGCAAATGGACGAGTGAAAAACACATCACGCCCACACTAAGATGCAATACCCCCACCTTTCAAAGTCAAAACATTATTTTTGCAGTGAGCTGTGATTCACTTTTGCAGAAATTGTCCCCCCAGTGTCAAAGATTAGAGATAAAAGTGAACCATAACTCACTGGACTGACTCAGTCCCTTGTTTTCCACCAGTGCTGTGCTGTCACTCTCTCTGCTGCACAACCTCTCCTCCTCCTTAGACAAGGAATCATAGCCTTGGTCTGATTGTCCACCTGAAAGAGAGAAGAAGAAAAAGCTCCACTGAGACTTACTTTTTAAATTTTACTCCCACCGTTTGTTTTAGAATCGGTCCTTTTAGTCTCCGTGGATGCTTTATACGAGACAACTGATTAGAGAGTTTTTGTTCACAATAGATTGGTGACATTCCCTTCAGCTTAAAGCACACACAACTCCCAGAATAGAAGAGCAGGAGCGCCAGAAAAGGAACAGAGTATTTTTAAAGCGCATTATATTCACAAGGTCAAATAGCAGGAAAAGGTACAAATCTCCTCCACTGAAATTTGTATTATTCTCAAAGAATAGGCTCATTTTCAGTTTTCAGTAGTTTGATGAGACAAGTTTTGCCAAATCATATTGTTAGCACGGGAGCTTTGGTCCTCTGAGCTTCAGTATTTGTATTAGCTGTGAAGAAACATACCTGCATAATGTTATCCAGCATTCAATCTATCCCCGCCCTCCACCTCCCACCTATTACAGAGCAGACTGTGCATGTTTCTTGGCTTTTAAATTTGCATTTTCCAAATCACTACATAACAAATTATCACCGTATCTCCATCTACTTTATGCCTCTTGCTCTTGCCTGCACCTGAATGGACCCTGCCGCCAGCACAGGTAAGGGAGGGGTAAGCAAAATAAAAAGGATCCAATTGTAAATAAATAACAAAAGGTATCACCTAATACAGAATATATACTGTACATCCATATATTCTCCCCTCCTGCTTTTACACCATTAAGTATATAATCGCGCAAACTATCTTTGATCCTTGGTTTTCACTATCCTTGATCAGCAACTAGCCATAGAGGAAAAAACAGGCAAGATAGCCATCAAGCAAATTTTCACTCCAATTCTCTGGCATAATTCCATAATAGCAAAACAAACAGCAAAAGTGACTACTTGATCATAATCAAGCACATCAGGTGTGGGAATTGGCAACAGTGAAAAGGGGGAACCTTTTTTCACACCTTAATATTGGAGTCTTTCATCATTTGTTTGTGTAAAAATGAATGACAGAAAGCAGAATTTGTGAGTACAAGAATGATTGTAATAATAATTGAGAATAATTAAGGTTTGCGAGTCATGATGTTCTGCCACTTTTAAAGTGTTGAATTAAATCAAATCACATAAATCAGAAGGACATCAGGAAAAGTTAGAATAAGAAAGATATAGAGCGGTATCTTCCTACCTGTACTAAATCCATCATCACTGGAGTCCATTTTAGTGAAGTCGGTGTCGATGGACGTGCGCTCAGCAGAGTCATTAGCGCTGTCCAAACTGCCATGACTGACTGTGTCTAGATCACTGCCGTCTAAAGGGAGATAAGAGGAAAGACGAGGGAGATGAGAGAGGCTTCACAAAGGACAGACTACCAGGATTATGAAACCAGTGCCGCACTCACACTATATATGAGCGATGTATAAACCCTCACTGAACTGTGTTGTAATCATTATCATCTGCTGCAAAAGCAGGAATGTTTGGAATGCCGCAGTATCAACCAGTGTTAAAAGATTTGTGTCTTTTACCTCAAAGTGACGACAAATGACGGATGGATGAATCACATTAAATTCTAATCTAATTTGAATTTCACTCTGACATTTCTGTAATTCTTGCTTTAAACCAAGTGAAAGTTAAAAGATAAGGAACAACAAAAGCGTAATATAAAATAGTGTAAATTAAATTTTCATTAAAGCCTCTCACTCAATATGCCATTATGGTAATGAGAGTCTCTATGGGTTGTTGTGGGAATTAGAGACTGAGATCAAAAGGAACCTGTTCACTTTGACTGCCAGGGAGGAAAACCTCTTCACTTTGTTTAATAAGTGTCATTAAAGAAATTAAGGTAGGGAACAGTGATGTGCTGGAGGCAGCTGCAGTCTGGGACAAACCTTGCCATGACAGACACAGCTTCTAAGAAATGACTGCTCCCCCCAGGATCAGACTATACTGCATGAATTCATAAAGAACTACAGTAACCAATAAATAAATACACTATCAATCAAGTGCAAAGTGATTTCTGCTAAATTTAGTGCAGTCCCAAACATCTTAAGGCCTGAGTGGTACTTTTGCTATACTGTCTGGAACCAACAACCGTGTTCAGTCACTTAATTCACCTTTCTCCAACATTCTGATGCTCAGTTTTGACTTCAGCAGATCATCTTGACCATGTCTGTGCCTACGTGTACTGAGATGCTTCCATGTGATTGGTTGATAAGATATTTGCGTTAATGGGCAGTTGAATGAGTGTACCTAACAAAATGACCAATGAGTGCATGCGTATGAAGGCAGCATGGTAGTGTGTGATACATAAAATTTGCTGTCACATTGATTTTGGCTTGTGTTTTTGTCCTTTTGTGCCATTTTAAATGAATAAAGTTCCTATCTAACTTTATGTCCACTTGTAAAAATATGAGTGATCAGTGAAGGAATTTTATTTCATCCTTTTAATATTTACAGGGGGTAAAAAAAGCCGTTTTCACTGGAGGCAAGAGTATGAAATGTGTGTAACTGCGCAGGAAAGCATTCATAGAGAATTACTGCTCTATAGCAAGATGTTTGGCCAGATGTTTATGGAAGTGCTGCAGTTGAATGAAAAATATCGGTATTTTTTTTTTCTTCTTCACCAAAAATATATATAGAATTGGGTGTTATCAGTTCCACTCACAGAGTCAGGACTTCAGTTTTTCTTACCTGAAAGATGAGGATCTCTTTGTAAATTCTGATGTTTTTTTCCAGCTTGCTTGAACTGGAGCACACCTAGGAGCACGTTCCTCAGCTTTCCCCAGAGAAAGTAGCCTCCTCTGGTGGTGGAGGGCCAGGTGCTCTCCAATACCGCCTGGAGAAGAAAATGTTTGAATGAAGTATATTTTAAGATTTAAACTTCTAACGCAGTCAAATAAGCAATTTGCTTATTTCTAATAGGTTTATGTTGATGACTAACAGCACGCACCTTGTTATAGTACCCATACGTGATAGCGTTGGGTTGAACTCCAGCCTTCTTCATCTCAAACAGCACCCTGACGGCCAAGACTGGCTGGCTGTACTGCCCACATAACTGCAACAGCACACGGTAACACACCTGGGATAGAAAATCAGCATCATTTTAGCATCAAAACTGCAGTGTCCTCATTTCAGAAGCATATCTGAAAATCTGCATTGTCTTCTTATACAGTGCAGTTTCCTACCTCATCTGGAGCCTGCAGCTTCTTGTCCTGCATTTTCCTCAGCACATCATAAGCTGTACGCAGTGCTCGCACCTTGGAGTGGCAGTTGCCAACAAATCCTGGCAGGCAGATAAACCACAGCCCGTAGCAGTGGCGCAGCAGACACTTGGACCACATCTGAGGCATAGATGAATGGGTTTTGGCCATCCTTTGAGCTGATTTGATCTCCTAAGATTAAAAAAAAAAGATCACACGTTGAGATGATTCATTGCCCATTAACAACCAGATTTGCATTTTGCAATCACATTAATATCCTCATACATCATTATGCAGAAAAGGTGCAGAAGAAATGCAAACATAAAAAGAAGGAAATAGGCCTAAATGTGACATTAACTCAAACATGTGCAATTATATGGTTTCACAATAGAAACAAAATGGACGTTAAGATTATCAAGGACCTGTTTAGAGCGTCTAAAGATGGCTGTAGGGCTGGCCGGGCTGCTGTGACGTGAGGCTACGCCTGACGGTGAAGCATTTGCTCCCTCCAAAGGCTCCAGAAGCTCAGCACTCAGCACAGGGAATCCAGAGTAGCTACAGAAAGACATGTATACTCACTTATAGACAATTCCATGAACTAAAAATAGACATAAACACTAGCAAGCTGAGTTACATGCACAAAAGTTTGGTTCTTCACTGAAGCAATGTGTTTCTGCTCAAAAAAAAATCCCAAAGCTCTGCGGCAGCGACAAAGTCTAAGAACAGAGTCAATTAATAATAAGTCTGTCCTCTGGGAGCAGCACCCAGTGTCAGTGAGATGTGCTCCTCAAGTCTACAAGACAGACTTTTAAAAAAAGAAACCCCCTGTTTTGCATTTGTCATTTAGAGATTCATCTGCAGTGTGGTACCTATAGCACAGAGGATGCTCCTCTCCCTGCGACGGAGGAGGTAGCTCTGGAGGGTTGATATAGACAGTGTGTTCGCTGCGGTGAGATTCATCCAGTTCGATCAGTCTGGCGTCTTCTGGTCGTTCACTGTCCATCTGTTTTACAAGCGAAACACAAATTCAGCAGCTGTCTTCATCTTAGCTCTTTGCTTTTCTCTAAACACTAAATTATAAGTGCTGAAGCTGCCTGGAGGCTCTCAGAGCTGATCAGATATGAGGGTCAGTGAGGACAAAAAGATGTCAGTAATGAACCAGCCTACATCAGAAATATGGCCTCTGCCCCAGTTCCATTTATCTACAGGGCACTACCAAGGCTTGATCCTATGAATCCTCCAAGACCAAATTAATCTAGGCTGCAGTGACCTGGACAAAATTGATGCCATGTTACTCTAGGGACATGAGACCATTTAACTGTACCGCTTTGGCAGCTCTACTTGATACTTAACTGCCACATTTGCTTCAGCTCCAAATGGACTTATCTGCTGTCTGGAGAGAAGCTTACAAAGCTCCACCGCCTGCCTGCCTGCCTGCCTTTCTGAGAACAACAGCACGAGAGAAGCAGAGCAAAAGCACGCATGCTCTTTTTTGTTATAAGAAATTCAGCACTGAGTAGTTGTCTGGGAGATCATAAAAAGCCTACTGAGCTGATATGTGCTCACTTGGCTTGTCTGAATCGATTACCAGCTTATCTCGGGCAGGAGTTTCACAAAAACGTTAATATTATGGCAGCCGCTGAATAGTTCCCCGGTGTACTGGATTACGGGGTTTGTTCCACTCAGTTGAGTGGATGATTCAGTCACCGGACTCTCACTGACCTGTTTGCCCTCACTTCGATTCTGCTCTGTTTCTCTGCTTGTTGCCCTTCCTCTTACACCCAAGAGCTCTTTCTCAATCACGCATTTGTTGTCAACCTCAGCAGCAATGACGGTGTATGAATCAATGCTTCCACTTCTCAATAACAACCACAATGACCATTAATACAGTTCAAACTCTTCAAGCAGGATGTAAATCTGACTTCCTGATTGCAAAAGTGTACTAGCACGTGCATACACACACACACACACACACACACACACACACACACACACACACACACACACACACACACACGGCGCGGCTGATATTTTGTCTTTTTGTGTGAG
>JAVDPK010010319.1:2522-18304 GCA_034780415.1 Cichlasoma orientale
TTTCGATAATATCCCGCCCCCCCCCCCCCCCCCCCCCCCGCTCGTACAGCAAGGGCGTGAAACACACTGCTCCTCGCAGGCTGCTGAGGGATTGTGTTGTGTGATACAACAGCTCCAGGATAGCTACGTATTTATGCTAGAGTTAGACCTTTTCAAAACTCATTGCGCTCTTAATGATTTAGACCAAGAGTATGTACTGCATGTTGGCAGGAAGTGTAAGCAGGAATTTTGAATTTATTAACCGAGAACAATAAGCCTTTAGTGTTTGAATATTTCACTGGCTTTGTTTTCAGCCTTCAGATGCTTGTAAATATGCAGCTGGATGCACTTTAAGTGAGAGAATTAGAAAAATAAAAAGCACAAACACTTGAAGGCACACTACTAATCTTTTCTTTTTTTTTTTTTTTGTATCTGAATGTACTTCATTAATATTTATGTCATACCTAGAAGTTGGCGTACTGACCTTGACCCTCAGGTAGATCCACGAACATCTGTATGGATAAAAATGGCAGCCACATATTCATATATCTGTTTTATGTATTCCTTATCTCGATTCGTGTGACCCACTTACTTGATGAATCTGCTAAGATTTCTGCTCATCACACACGGAGCCCGGCACTTACTCCCATCAAGAAGATGTATTGCTGTTTACCGCTTCGGACACTTTAGAGTCTCACTCTGGGAACACGGTCCTTGTCAGTCAGTGTAGACCTCTTCACCAAAATAAACACATTTTGCTCTGATGCATTTAACTAAATTTAGTGCGCCATTATCGGAAATGAAATAAGTAACGCTAAAGGTCATTTGGAAAATAATGCAGAAAGTCTGGTCTGGAAAGGTTAAGTATGTGACGGAGCTGTTCTGATGATAACGAGGCCTGCGTATGGCTCGGAGAGCTCTGCGTTCTGGTTTGACTCGACACTCTGCGATCGCTCTTTATGACCGAGACAGCTTTACAGCCCGTTACCCCCCATAACACGATAAAGCGCAGCATAATGGATTGGATGTGTTTAGTAGCCTTGGGCTGATGTTTGTAAAATTAATGTTTTTTGCAATAGAAACACACTCTCGCGCAGGCACACGTGCGCACACAGAAAGAGAAAAGAGAGGGGGAGAGCGAAATCTAGACAGCATCGATGTATCAGTATAAATCCACCGGTGTACAGCTTCACACTTTTTATACTGAACTGTCAGACTCTACTTCCTCACTTGTGGCGTGTCCTCACAGGTACCTCTGAGGTGAGATGACAACAGACACGCGGCTTCATTAGTTGAGTTCGTGTTGTGAAGCCTCGCGCTCAGCAGAAAGGCAACAAACGCTATTAAATTTGCGTTTCAGAACACGCGGCGCAAGTGCTCGCAGACGGTAAAGTGCGTTTGCTCGGTTCAGTCTCACGTTGGCGAAGGGATGCTTTTGAAGAGTTCGGATGGGACCCCGCTCAGCATCTCTGAGCGCGAGAAACAAAGAGAGAAATCTCTGTCAGCATATCAGTCCTATTAGGTTTTAATAACAATCTCATATTCTTTAGTGGGTCCACAACAGGGGCCTCTGGGCTTCATAATCAAACCATTTCCCTTTAATCAAACGCAAACCAAAACAAACACCGGGCTCACGCACACTAAACGGCAGCATCAGTAGTTATGCTGTGCAGCCAACACAGCACATAAGCGTATGATTGTGAGTTATACAACTCCTGAGGACTGGCTAAGTTAAGAGGCGCATGTAGCTCCTTTTCTAAAGCATTAAACTTGTTGTGGTCTCAGCCTTTTTTCAGCTTTTTTATCACTTTTTGTTTTTGCTAAATCTTAACTTGCAGGACCAAAAAATAAATAAAAAAATGAAGAGAAGTAGTAACTTTTGTCTCACAAGACCCTTTGATGGTAGCGTTTTTTTTTTTTTTTTTTTTTTTTTACACTTTTAATTTACCTTCTAAAGACAGATAGCAGCTAACAGATGCTCTGTTAGTTAGAAAGCGCGAGTACAATAAGTTTAAACCCTCCACCAGAAACCAGGACAAAGGAGGTGCAAACTTTATCCTGTAAAGTAGTTGAATTATTCAAAAAATGTTGCTGAACAATCCATTCTATAGAGCTAATCATGTCATAGGTATATTGTAGGAGGGGGGAAAAATAGAGAGAAGGAAGTTAATGAGTGATTAACAACAGCAATTAAAAGATGAAGAGGAAGGCAGATGAAAAAAGGGGTGTAATTAAAATATCAGTCCTCTCATTGTCAGAAGTGCGAGTGTCATCCATTGTGCACTTATTAAAAAGCTGGGTGGAGGGGGAAGGAGCGAATGGCGCTTAATTCCAGCAACCCAAAGTGTCTGGTAATCTGCCCATGGATGGAGCTGGAAAAGGCTGTAACTCATGTTTAAGTGTTGGGGCCGTGTCATTGCAGGTTCACAGTCATGCATTTCTGTGTTGACACCCATCGGGGCAGGGGATATTTGGCAGTCAGGAGTAATTTAACTTAATTAATGGGATGCATATTTGATGGAGGAATAAAATATCCCAGCTCAGCAAAGTGGAAAAGGGGAAAGATTTAGTGGGAGTTAAAGGTGGAGGGGAGAGTAATTTGTGCATTCAGTTACTGGCTGCTTGAGAGACAGAGAGGGAGAGAGCAAAGGAGAGAAGGAGGAGAGAGAGGGAGAGAGGGAGAGAGCGAGAGAGAGGGAGCGTGCGTCAAGGCTGATAAAGATGGCAAGTGGGAGAGAGGAGGAAGCGGAGGGGAGGATGAGAGATGAATGGTTGACACAAAGCTAAGCTGATGTGTAGAGGGGAATGGGCTGTCCCTCCATTGAGAGGGCCATCAGACTGACAAAGCTTGATTTAATTGATATCCGGACTGAGCCTTTCTCAGCGCAAACAGACACATTACGCTGGTTTGCAAACTTGTGGCAGAGCTGCCGACTGCCAAAGGCCTTTTTAATATTCATGAGAGGGCTTTTAAGGGTGTTCGGCAATGGTCTCCTTCCTCCGCTGCCGCTCGCTTTTCCAACACGTCTTTACTACCAACACACACACTTTTCCTTCCACTCACTCACACGGCAGACACGCAGCAACGCGCCGGTTCTTCTAGGCAAACCCGTGGCCTGACGAAAAGCTGTCACGCTGCTCTTAATCTCCCCTGGCACTTTTTAATTGACTTCCTGTAGGTATAGATTATTTTCATGGCGAGTCTGCCACCGAGATGTTTGATACCGTCCTGGAGACTGGCATCTGGGATGTTTGTAGCTCACCGAGGATGACGCCGCTATCTCTGTCTCTGTCTCTCCTTCTCCCTCGCCTTCTTCTCTTCCATCGCTCTCTCCATGTGATGGCCAGACTTATTGAAGGAACAGGGGAGACGTAAAATGCAATCAGTCATTGCCATCATCATAATTGAACTGATGTACCTGCTGGGAGTGCTGGGGAAATGTTGGCTTGGGTGGAAGAGAGGCTCTTTTTGTCTGACTGAAGCTGTTAGTAGCATTAGACCGATGTGCAGGGCAGGTATTGCCCTTCTGTTAAGTGTTGGATGTTGGCCAGTCAATGCTGTCCAACTGATATGATGGATACGATGTAGTTTCTTTGATTACATACTCTATTTATTGTAGAATTAATCAACACTGCTGCCTCTTTGATGTAAGCCCTTAAGTCTAATGAAACAGCTTGATCAGATTCCAAATAATTATCCATAGATTGTGATTAGTTGTTAGGTCCAGTCAGGTTCATCTGAATAGCCCATTACAATGGCGCCTCAGTGAGCTTTACAGCAACCAACAAGCCCTGCATCTAAAGCTGTGGTGTGGTAAGAGGTGTGACACTGCAATATATTACATTAACCTGCTGTTATGGCCTAGTCTCTTTCCGCCCTTACTCTGACTCAAGTCTCAGAGAAGCACTGAGTTTTAAGTTTTAAAATATTTTGGCCCTGAAAATAGTGACATTTAAAGTTATGAAGTACTAGCACAAACTGTCAGCTGTCAGCGGCTCGAGTCCAAAAAACATTGTTAGGGATAGAAGACTTCATATCCACTGGTACGCCAAATACCGCTCTCACTTTGTGTATCACATGTGGTCTGGCCCACACACGCTCATGCCAGGCACACAAGCGGACACGGCCTCCGCCTACATGCTACCAGCTATTTACACATTTGTCGTCTACACACACACACCAACTTGCCTTTTTCTGTTATGATAAAAGCCTATTGATATGGCATCATGATTTAAACAGGCGTGATATCTCTGTGTTTGCGGTTTCCTCATAAGTCTCGGAGACAGCCAGGACCATGGTGGGGGTTTCGTTTTTATTATTTTTAACCCATTCAGACTAATCCAACTATATATAAATTTCATAGGCTCCTCACTAACAAGTGCTACAGCGGGGACAGTTATGCGATCTGTATATTATCAAACCAGCAGGATCCTAGGACACAACAGTTCTCAGATGGCATTTGTTTGCCGTGGTCTTCATAATAAGGGTTCTATTTTCTGCTGAGGGATTACATAAAAAGTCTGTAGCCCTCGTGTGTAATCCGTCACATTATGTTGAACACTTGTTTCAGCAGGCTTTCTCGTTAAATTTGGCCCTCATGCTCTGCAGCCCATCATTTGGTGGCATCCTTCGGGCTTAATATCACAAGATCCCCATGATTCTCAGATTTATGAAGTGATATTGACCATTGTCTATGCGAACCAGATAATAAGCCGTGATGAATGGGTGACATTAGTGATGAAATTACATCAGCCTTAACAGGCTATTGTATTAACACACCTAGCCGATCCAACTCCTCCCCGCTGCCCGTTTAATTGATTAATTGCTGACGTGGATGGATGAGGGGTTGTAGGTCCTGAATCGGTGGCTGATTGCTAGTCAACCATAAACAGGAGCAGCCACAGTGGGCCCTCAAGGGCAATATTCATGCTCCCCAACCTTATGGTGATTCCTTATCCAGCTCTGACAAGAGGAAAAATATTCGGCCATAAAAATGCTGGTATCACTGGCCTGACATATAAAGCCCTCTGTCACTCCCTCTCTCTTTCCCTCCTCGCCTCCGTTGCTTCTCCCTTAGCTTTCGGTCTCCCAGCACGCCCGTCGGACTCTGAAATCACCCACCCTGCTCTGCATGTGTAGCTCCAGTCCCTCAGGTAACCCCTGCGCCTCCCCCAGCTTTAAATATGAGGAAATAATGGTGGAGTGAGTGATGCTGCCTGTGTCCTTGACTGGGATCCTCTGTGTGCTATAGCCACATCTCACTGTCTCCGAGCCCTCTGGGACGCATAAAACACCCCCGTAGAAAAACTCCCAAGGCTTGCTGGTGGCATCCGTTGGATGGATGCAGGGATGCAGAAAGGCAATGAGTTTCTTTGTGTGTGTGTGTGTGTGTGTGTGTTTATGCAAGTGTGGAGGAGGGTGGATACTGTTTACACTGCTGTGTGTTTAATGAGAGGGGCACTGTGTCCACTTTAATGTGTTTGCATTTCAGATGTGGTGCGACAAAGTTATTAAAATGTTATACAGTGCATCACATATCTTTAAGGTCTCGCTGTTGGTTTGCCCGCGTCTCTCGTGGCCCTGGTAGCTCGTGTTGTGTTCAGCTGCAGAGAGGTTAGGTTAAAGCTCTGTGGCTGCCACTAAGATCTTCTCATCAGCATAGTTGCCACCAAATTGTGCTCAACCTTGTGACAGGGATAATTTTTGAGGAGGACAAATTGTAAGGTTGGGGGGCGGGATACGTATCGGGGGCTGCTTTCCTTCCAGTCCAGCATCCACAAGTGTCAGGCCTGTTGTGAAAAGAGAGGACATGTGGCCAGAAAAGTAGAAGACCCCATTGTCAGCTACAGTATCTGTGCTCTGTCCCGTGCAACGCCACGTTAACCTCTGCGCCACTGAGCCCCCTCCAAGGCAAGGAGTAGGTCTAAACCCCTGCAGCCAGCCGTGAAAATGCTGACACATCGATTACCCCGCTTGGAAAAAAAAAAAAAAAAGGCGTTAAGCGTGATGAGGAGGAACGCACCGTGTGAAGAGGAAGCATTTATTCATTTATTCTGTAAATTCAGCAAAACAAACAGAGGTCAGAATTATGCTGCAACACTGATAGCTTGTTGTCTATTACAGTTAAATTTCAAATTAAGGGGTTCACTCTGCCCGCTTTTATGGTCATTTCAAAGCCTGCCTGCCCGCTTCCTTCCGAGCCCTGCAGCAAAATCAGATTACTTGGACTTTTACAGGCTACGTAAGCTTCAAGTAAAGCCAGGAAAAAGAACTAATTTGTTACTCTGAATTCAGTTTAAACTCAAAAGAAACAGGCGCCTGTGCGACTTGTGGTCTTTTTCATTGAACATTAGATGGCGCCATTCAACTTGCTAGAAAGCCACAGTCGCAGAGCTCATTTGCAATATGTGACTGCTGGGTGTGTGGTACATGTGGGTGTCTAGCATGAAAGAAATGCCGTTGAGAGTGTGTTCACTTTGTTAAAAGATGAGATCAGACCTGCAACTCTCTGGACAGTTATTTCAATTGATATTTGTCATTTTAAAATATGATGTGACTAGAGTGCATTTGGGATAGAACTGTTTTAAGTCAGTTACTGAGCCATGATGGAAGTCAGATAATGTAGTAAAAGTTTCTTATAGATGGAGGTGACTTGTTTACAAGCAACTTAAACAATTAATTAAATGTGCGCATGCCTTAAAATGTATTAAATGTGAAGGCTCATTTAAATGTAGTTCGCTGTCCACCTCTTGCCAAAGTCATACTTAGAAAAAGAACAAAGTTTGCTAACAGAACATTTCCCCATATCATTGTCGAGACTGTAGAGTACCACTGAATGTTGGTGCAGCAGTAAATGAGTCAGGTTAGAGGCTGGGCAGATGTAGCGTTCAGGGGGGGGTGTCCCTGCCGGTGCTGCTTTAACTAGGACAAGCCTCTGTATACCGGCGGACCTCAGGGGCCGATCAGCAGGTCTCAGGAGAGACTCCCCGCACCGCCGTCTCACCAGGCCTGTCACGAGGGGGCTGATGCTGGGCTGGCTGGCTGGCTGGGTGTGGGGCTGCTTATGATGATGGTGGGTGGGTGGGAGCTGACATGCCGAGAGGGCAATTACAGCAAGGACAAAGACTACACAGTGATAAGTCCCCACAGCACCCTAATGAAGAGAGCAGGTTAGCCTGTTAAGAGGACCGGGGAAATGAGCATGGCCTCAGTGCGTGTTTGTTTGCGAGCGAGTGTGTTTGTGTGTGTTTAACCTACCCGAGGAGGATACATTTTCTGAGGTCATGTTGCTACTATGCTCGCTAACCCCCCCTGACTGATGCCTTCCCGAGCTGGTATTTTCTCCTTATAGAGCAAAAGCAAACAACAACACGGAACTGGAAACCAGTTCATCTTTAGGGAATTATATTCCTTTAGCTGTGTACAGTGAGAAAGAAATCCCCCATGCAAGCTATTAATGAAATGAAATCTTTAAAAAAAAAAATGCCTTCGGTGGGTAATTGTTGCACATTAGCGGGTCTACAATTTGTTTTTATCACGCTACGTAATGATTTTTTTAATAATACCCCACTTAAAAATTCAGTGTATTATATTTTTGTATTTTACACATGAAATAAATTAAGAGTCTGTACGTCGGCAGATGTAGAAAATGTATTTTGGATATGAAAAGAAAGAAAAGAAAAACACGGAAGGGGAATCATTTCCAGAGAAGGATTAACTGCTTTCCTCTTTTGGTCACTTTTGCATAACCAGCCTGGATGTGATTATAGCCAGATCGTGTTATCAGACAACAGATCCCAGATGCAGCACAACTCTTCTTCTTCTTCTTGCTTTTCTTCTGTTCTAAGTTTTTTTTTTTTTATATAGGGGGGGGGGGGGGTGCAGAAAGAGAGATGGTGTGTACCTGATACTGCTGTGTTGGCACACCCGTCTGGGATCTGATAAGAGAGCCTCTGGAGCGGCGCTTATTCAAATCAGTGCATGTTCACAGTGAATAGGAGCAGGTAAAGGCAATAAGATACAACGCGATAACCTTTCTGGAGAGGGAGAGAGAATAGTTTTACACTCTGTTTCACAGCTCTGCTACACCAGATGAGAGATTTTCTGCGTGGTCTAATTGATTTGCTTGATATGCAGTTTTACCAAATAAGGAAAAAAAAAACAAAACAAAAGCAAATAAACAAAAACCTTTCTTTCACTAGTGGGACTTGAAACAGATGTTGGAAGAGTTTACACAGTTTTGCAATGCATTGCTGCGATTTTTATCTGTAAGTTTATTTTTTTTTTCTCCTTTTCCTTTTTGTGGCTCTGTAAATCATCATTTTTCAACTTCCTCACTGTTTCGGCCCTGCTCACGTGTGTGTGTGTGTGTGTGTGCGTGTGTGTGTCTGCGGTGTGATCTGTGAGAGTGCAAGCGTGTAAATATGTAGATCAATTTCTATGTTAAATGCATATTCAAACATCACATAAATCAATTTATTTTTTTTAATATTCACCCACAGTAATTTCTTCAGCGCGCACATATCAAATAAAAGCACGAGCGCACTGCAGAGTTTTGGGTGCTACTTATATGTAGAGTCTGTGTCTGTCCATGTATATGTAACAAACACAAGCTTCACATTAACTCAATTAAATATAAGAGCACTGATCCGCAGTGATCAGTTTTAAAGCCACTGTGAAGAAATCTGAAGTGAGGCTTAAAGTTTAATTGCATGGTGGAGGGTGGTGTGCCAGGGAGGCTCAGGGGCGGGGTGGGTGGGTGGGTGGGGGGGTTAACATATGTTGCGTGCACTCAGTGCAAGACTCAGCAGTGATGGTTAAACATTGGGGTGAAATGCATCCTCCAAGGGGCTCCGTGTTAATGTGTTTGGCTTGTACTGAAGTCAGCCTCTCTGCATCCCTGCATTTAGAACTGCAACGCTGCAAAGCCATCGTCCACGCTGGATGTATTTGATGGAGAAAATTGAAAAATGATTACAGTACTAATAGTAATTACTAGTAATAATTATCACGCTACTGTAATATATAGTTTATAAATTAATTTGCTGGTTTTTTTGGTATAATTTAGGAAATAAATATTTGGCTTTGCTGCGTTATTCTTGCTGTTGTATCTGTTGGATTTTTTTATTTTTTATATTTGCGTTAGAAAAATTTGTTTGTGTGCGCGTGCGTGTGTGTGCGCGTGCGTGTGTGTGCGCGCGCGTGTGCACACGAGTGTGTGCGAGAAAGAGAGAACGCAAGAGCGGGAGGGAGCGAAAGCTGGAGAGAGAACAGTGAAATGTGGAGACTTGTGGTTGTAAACAGGGTTTGATTCAGGTCTTACAGTCAGATGCGAAAGTGATGTGCGGTCACAAAATATGTGCAAAGGGAAAATGGATCTTATTTCTCACAGTTAATACATAAATAGTAGTAATTATAATAGTCTAGACTTAAATGCCTTTTAAATTCTGCACATATTGATTTGTGGAATTCTGACACGCAGTATGATAATACTATAATTTTCAATGAAGTGGGGTATTGTGCGGCTCATTATGGTCAGGGGTCTAATGTGCAGGCTCTTTTGTTAAATTAATCCCTATTTTCATATCGACTCTCACAGTATGCAGCCTACCAAGTGAACAAGATAATGAAACACCCCCTTTTTCCTCTTTTGCAACCAAACACCACTAATCTGATGTATTAGTCACCCGTGCTCATGAATGGGCGAGCTATTATTCTGAAAAGTTTCAACACCGTGCCGAGGTGACAAAGGGAATACGGCCAAGGAGGACTGCATGCACATTTGACGGCTGCTCGGTGACGCTGATAGGCCAAACGGTGGTGGGAACCCGCCACTTTTAATCATGTGGAGGGTGACGGCTTTCATAAGAGCATGCGGCGACTCTGACAACTCTAATAAGGAGAGGTGACAGAGAAAGTTTCTGTGTTAGCGGCAAAACAGAGGGGGAAGGTCTTGTCATTATTTTTTATTAAATGCGTGTGTGTTTGTGTGTTTTCTTTTTTTTTTTTTTTTTTTTTGGTTGCGCATAAGAGACGAATTTCACAATCTGAGACTGGATTTGTGGTGAAAGAATGTCAGCATTAATAAAGGGCTTTGGGGACAAGGTCACACGGGTCCCTGTACACCAGAGCACCTCGAGTCTGTTTGTGGCTTTGGAGATAGGCAAAACATGCTAAGACGTCTCCCGGTGCATACGGTAACCGAGTTTTGCCCGTCAATGTCTCATCGCGCACTCTAAATTATGATTCCTCAGCCTCTTTTATTCAAAGACAATCTTAGCTCTGGAAAAAAAGGAGCGAAAAGGAATGATGCTTTGAGGATATAATTAAAGATATCGTTCAAAGAAGAACTTTTTGCATATTTGAATTATTACTGTCGTTAAAAACCACACAAAATATGGAAATATGATTGCCGGAAGCACATAAATCAATGATCAGCAAGGCCTCAGAGCCCAATAAATATGGGGAGTTAAATACTTTAAAATGCAAATCACATCTTAAAATTTGCATATGGGTGAATTTAAAGGAAGTGTGCTTCCTTAAGAACCTCTGAGGTAGAAACTGGTGGAGCTGGAGGGAGTTCGTGCGTTGGGGTGGGGGGGATGACACAGACAGGCAGCCTGGACCCCCCACCCCCCACCCCCTTTTTAAATTTTTTTTTTTTCTCGTCATTGGTCAAGTTGTTGGATCGCTCCAAATGATAGCAGCTGAAGTGGGCTGACAGACACGACTGCATCTCTTTTGTGGATCCAGAAAGTGCCTCAAGTGATCTGAATAATTAGGAGTTAATTATTCTTCATCCATCTAAATCAGAAAAGGACAGATATGGGAATGGAATTTATAATTTTAGCCCGACGTACTGTCTCGTTCTAATGTGGTAAACTAAAGTGACTGTGAATAATACCTACTGACCTTCGAGTAATTACGCCTCGCTTGGCAATTTGCTTGGTGTTGCTAATTGAGGGTATTGATTCAGTGATATTCATATTAAAAATACATATGTTTTATGGCTGGGATTTTTTTTCTCTTCTGGTTGTTTTTAATGTATTATTAATCCCTATTATTTTATTATTTCTTTTTTTTTTAACAATAATTAGCAGAAAGGATGTGCTCCACTGGAGGGTTAGAGTAGTTTCTTTGTCCTACTCCTACCCACTGTTGCAGGTGGTGTATATTTTGCCAAACTTCCTGCTGAATCTGAATCAATTTCTGTGTAATATGAAACACTGCATTGAACAAAAGTGCCATATGTGAAGCCCAAACTAGAGGCAGCAGCACAATTTAATAAAAAAAAGAGTTGATTTTTTTTTCTATCAAATGGTAATGATGACTGCAGTAAAAAAAAAAAAAAAAAGCGCTGCTAAATGCACTGTAAATAATTTTCCACATGAAGGCTCTGGTCCCACTAGTTTAGCATAACCCCCCTGTGTTTTCCCCCTCAGACATTTAAAGACGCTCTGGCGGCACCACTGGATCAATGGACATGATGTTGCTTTGTGCATTAACACTCAGGTTAGAGTGTTAGGTTAAAAATCTGCCCAGCACCTCCCTTCAAGAGGAAAAAAAAAAAAAAAAAAGAAGCACAAGAGGGAAAAAAAAAAAAAATCAATTTTGCCTGTGGAGTCAGAGGGGCAATCTGTTGGTTCTGAAGGCATCCCTTTACCAATACGTATGCGTCTGTGTGAGCAACGTGGGGGTGGCCGGAACCGTCAGCCGTGAGCGTTTACATGTGTGAATGCCCTTCTCGTGGCGCCTGCAGGTATTGACCAGCACAGAGGACGAGGTGGTTTGCCTCAAACGCATCTCTCCTTCCTCTTTAGCCCGTAATATTTTAAGCTTTTTCGACCAGCGGAGCTCCAGTGGCAGCTCACAGCCTCGTAATAACCCAGATAGGGATCGATGGCACTGGATTTAGGCACTTACCCCTGCTAAAACTGGTAAACTCATTTGTCTTTCCTAAGCAGTGTTCTCTCCGTTGTTTAAGGAGACACTTAAAAGAATCCCGTGAATTAAGATAATGTGACTGTTGGTGTGTGATCAGGCAGGCTCAGCTGAAAGGACAAGCAGCTTTAGCTCTTTTATTAGCTCTGTTCAAGGGGCCATACATGTTTTGACGGAGTCCAACTCTCTTTATTTTATTTCTGTCATGCCGATTAGTGCGCCGGGGAACACCCGCTCCGCTCCCGCACCCCCCCTTCCCACAGGATGAGTGTACGTGTGTGTGTGTGTGTGTGTGTAAGAGAGAGAGAGAGAGAGAGACTGCATTAAGCATGCCAGCTCTAAATGAGATGGACCAAAGTGTGATGGCCCTGCTGCTCCTCGTGTTCAAGCCTACATGAACGCCTCAACACAAATTCTTGGTGAAGGACTCAATGGATGCTCTGAAATCGTATTTGCTGTATAACTAATGGCATAGGACTGGTTCTGCTGGAATGTTCCTCAGAGCAAGAAAACACATCATTTGGCTATGATGCACATTGACCACTTACACACACCACATATTGTACGCATGTTATACGGCGCTACGCGTAGCCTTTAAAAAGAGGCCATGTTTTGAGGAATTTGGACAAATGAATGCATTTTTAAACTGCACAACAATATTTTAAAGCTTTTATGGAAGTGGTTAACGTTTCCTCCTAACTCTTGCCTGACTGTGAGGCGGACAGCAGGTGATACGCGCAGCCGTAGAGCAGCACAATGTGCCCGTGCTCAGCACACAGGGCAGAGGGACCCATGGAGTTTTTGGAGGTGCAGTTAAAGGTGACTTGTCTGGCGAAAGTAGGACAGAGTGTCACTTTCAGTGGAGGGAAGGGGGAAAAATGATGAAAACAAAGGAAGGAAAGATGGAGGCATTTTGATGAGTCAGAAAGGCGACTCTTGTGAGAAGATGAGGAAGAAAAACAGCAAACTTCCAGACTTCAAACAGACCTCACTTTATACCAAACTACCTCCCAGCACGCACATTAACACACACACACACACACACACACACACGCCCCATCGGCATCATATGGGTGTCTCTCTTTCTTTTTCTCTCTTCCCTTGCGCGTGTGAAACTACAAAGCGCTGTCCATCTGAAGGAGCCGTTCTGCCGTCGGTGCCGCTGGGTGCTGCTGCTGGTGGTAATTAGGCGTCACAACACTTAGGCCGGGTGTCTCGCGCGGCGCTGAATTCCTCCTGACGTGACGGAGGGATGGAAGAGTTATTCAGTTCTGCGGTTTCTTCTGCTCTGCTGGTCATCTGTCCTCTTCAGGGCCCATCAGCCTAAACAGCCCACACAACACACAATACACACACACACACATATATACTGCTGGACAAACCAACCCCTCCAAGCACCCGGAGGCAGCCGGGAGAAGCAGTGTGTTAGAGAGAGAGATATCACAGCCCTGAGGGGTTAGCGGAAGGGCCATGGGGGGTTAGTCAGAGGGATGGAGCGTCTGTGTGTGTGTGTGTGTGTGCGCGTGGTTGGAAGTTGGGTGCTGATGGAGGTGGTGGGGGTGTTGGTCAATACTTAGACCTCTGCATCACTAACTGTACAGACAATGTAGATCAATATTAGGTGAAGGCACATATATTTTACTAATTACTGCAATAATTAAAATGGTCTGTTGTGATTAAAATAAAATCAGTACACGGTCAATTTTTAGCTAAATGGATCCAGACAGAGTGGACTAATTCTGTTTCAGCCTTGTTGCTCCCTTGTCATAAAATCATTTGAGAAAACAGCATTAGTGAGGTGAAGCATTTTTTCCCCCCTCTGTGTCTCTCTCTTGATAGGTCAGCCACATAGACTTTGTCAGTTAATTGTTATTGCCACAGTTAACAATGCTAGTCAGTGGAAATACACCTGAATGTGATGCGGTCACTCAGACTGAAAGGAGTGTAAAAGTCCTCAGCACAGTTTAAAGCTTTTTCACTGGGCTTTTACAAAGAATATTAATCGGCTCTGGCTAGGGTTTCCTTGCTTGTGTGTTTCCATTTGCATATAGTTGTCGATCCGCTATTAATAACACACACATTAATACCCGCAACAAAAAGATTTGATTGAATAATGTAGAAGGCAGGATGGGAGGGGGGGTTGGGGGGGGGGGGAAATTTGCTGTGGCAGTAAATTCAGAGTTTGTGTGGCGTGCCGAGCACGACGCCGGGCTACAGGAGAGAGAGACATGCTGCTTTTATGTCCCTAAGCCATGTACACGTCCACTGAAGACTTCTGTTTTTACACAGGTAGGCAGTTTGGGGACTATCTCAGTAAGGAAGAAGGGAGGGTAAAAAAAAAAAAAAAAGAGAAAAAAAGGGAGAGGAATCAAAGGATGTTCCCCCTTTTAATAATGTAACAAATATTCTAATTTCTAAAAATAAAACCTCCTCTTCATCCTTCCTGCTAATCTGAGCAGTAATTTATTCCAACCCAAGGCCATATTAGTATGCTAGCCAAGGGCAAAATGATTATGACAAGACCAAGTTCCCTCAAAAAACTTAGACACGTATAAAACGAGAGTGAAAAGATCAGGCTGCAACTTGTAGACACCGACTGAATTTAGGATCGGCTCTTAACTCATTAGCCACAATGTATTGTTAGCCTTATAAGAAATAAAGAAAAATTATAGCCTTTTTTTTTTTTTCCCCGCTTGGTAAAATAACTCTAAGCAAAAGCTACACTAGCATATTAGATTTCTTTTGTACAGGTAGTAATAATTAATAGATGTAAAATTAAAGATTAACATTTTTTTTTCATATTAAATACAAAGGAATAGGGCAAGGTAACAGTTTTAGAGCTGAAACAAATGTAGCATAATGCTGTACTTGGCTCTGCGCATGCAAGCATTTTTATTTCTGATTAATTGCATCTGAACTCTGAGTTTCCATGTCTGCCTGTGTGTGCGCGCGCGCGGGTGCGTGCATGTGTGTGTGTGCGTGTCCACATGGATATATTGATGCCATTTTATGAAAAGCAATTGAGCAATGGGACTTTGTACTAACCATCAAACAGACACTTCATTATGGGAGCAGTGATAACAAATACATTGTGTAGGATAATGATGGCAGTGGTTCATATTGTTCATTATACGTCTGGGTGTCATACGGCACTTGCAAATTTATACGTGTGTGTGCTTCTGCATACGTGTGTGTGTGTGTGCGCGTCTTTGTTTTTGTCATTTTCATGTTTCAGCAAATTAACGTCTGAACCATTGGGAAGAAAAATATACCATCATTTGCCATCGGTGACAAACAATATATTTTGGATAATGATTGCATCTATTGGCTTCTGCATTTGTAAATGTGAGGTAATGAATTTCCTTTGTGAGCAATGAAAGCAAACAGACATATTATGTCACTTTGCTTGAACAGGCCTACTGGATGCGTGATGGTCTGTCATTTGACAACGAACTGTATCTGAAAGAGGAAAAAAAAAATCTCCTCTTATAGGACAAACATACTGATCTGTATATGGCACATGCGTTTTCCTATAGATTCTAATGCTGTTCAGACACATCGGCAACATCCCGTGCAGAGAGCGGGAGGTGTGCGATGTGGAGTCTGACTGGTAGAGGCCTCTGGCGCGGTGGCTTCCTCTGACTTGTGGGCCTGTCAAAGGTTTTGGGGCACTGGACTGAGTCAATGCCTGCCACACACATGTCATGCTTTCCCTCCTTGATGAGCCCCGCAGTGCCGCAATCAACAGTATTATTGCTTGGAAATGTATATATTTAATTTGTGAAACAATGACAGTTTCGCTTGATTTATGGTGCAAGGCAAGGTTTAATTAATTGAAAAATGCATATTACCCCGTGACTTA